>CAWZYM010000144.1:285000-407500 GCA_963966185.1 Rhabditoides inermis
ACTTCATACTCCTATCTCCTTATTCCTCTAGACGACCTCTCCCGCCCTCTTCCTATCTCTCTCTCTCTCCCCCCCCCTCCCCCACTCCACCTACCAGCACAATCCTCCTCTCTCTTCCTTCCTGCATGTTCGACTGCAGCATTCTCTCCAGAACGGGCGAAGCGAGCGAGAGGAGGAACGAGTGAGCAGCGAACTGAAAGTGTGCAATAGAAAGAGAGAGAGAGAGAGAGAGAGAGAGAGAGAGAAAGACAGACAGACAGAGAGAAAGAGAGAGAGAGAGAGATAACTCGCACCTGCTGCCTCTCCGCCTCGTCCTCTTCATTCGACTCCACCAGCACATCCGTGCACCGTCCCTCCTTCTGCCAGGCCACCAGTCTATCCGCGAACGGGAAAGCGGGTGGGGGCTGAAGCAAGCTCTCTCTTTCTCTCTCTCTCCCTCCCTCTCTCTCTCTCACTCACAGCGTGCCACTCGCCCGCCGCCGCCGCTCCATCAGCCTCCGCAACGCGCACCAGCTGAAAGACAACAATACAATGAACAAACACGTACACTGATAGAGAAAAGTGTTTAAAATGGACAAGGTGCGTTTGACAGCGTCTATTGCTGTACATGAGCAACTCACCCTAGCACTCTCATTGATGCAGTATAGGTTCTTGTCTTTGAGCCACCATCCCCGTCCACGCCACGAGTTGCGCTTCACCACTGCGTCCTTGTGGTAGCCGACCAACTCCCTGGCCGCCCGAGGCAGGTTGGCAACTCTAAAGAAAGACATATGCAAGTAACGCGACACTCAGGAATAATGAAACACACACCTGCGTCCGGTGAGCTCCTTGGCACCAGCCTGGATCGACTTCGCGTCAGCCCTCCTGCCCAGAATCACGAGCTTGTAGAGAACGATGTAGACAATGGAGCGGCGCGGCCATTGCTAAAAAAACAGCATAGATGGAACACGCGTGCATTGTCATACCTTGAAGGGCTTCTGGAGGGCGAGAGGGTGGATTCTGACACCCTCGGGGAAGTCGGCGGTGGCGGGGTCGACTTCCGCACTCCGGGGCGCCACAGCAGCGGCTCCCTCCTCAGCCACCTTTTCCTTCTCGTCCGACTCGACAGCAGCTGCCGTGTGCGTCTGAAACCATGCGTTCCCATGCGACACATGACACTATTTTCACCCCCCCCCCCCTATCGTACAACAGTACATAATATAATAGCTTGCACACCTGCGCCGGCCCGTCGATCAGCCTCGTCTTGGGAGTTGCGAAGGAAGGGGGCGCCGCACTGGCCGGACGCGGCAGAAGGGCGCTCTTCTGAAACCATCAATCAATCAATGAGGAATAGTATAAGAGGAAAGGGAAAAGAACACAAAACAAAACCAAGACATAACTACATAGTAAGAGACACAATTAATGGTAGAAAGAGGGGTTTACCCTGTTTCGGCCCGTTACTCTCAATCAATGAGGAATAGTATAAAAGGAAAGGAAAAGTACACAATATGTAACCAAGACATAACTACAAAGTCAGAAACACAGTTAATGGTAGAAAGAGGGGTTTACCCTGTTTCGGCCCGTTACCCTGCAGACAGGATTCTATACACAAGTGACAAATCATTACAGTAGCTGAGCTACCATCTTAGTTAAGCACCGTGGTGGGCCCTAGGCTAATGCTCATCAGTACAGGTTCCACGGTGCGACATAATTATAAACACAGTAAATGACTGAGCTGAAAAATTGTTAGATTATCAGGCATAGTAAAGGCAATTCTATTAGACAATCTAACAAGAAGAGAGACATTCACAACTACAGACATAAGTAATCAATCAATAAATCAATTAATCAATCAATCAATAACACACAAACCACAATCATATAACACACAAACCACAATCATATACAACAAAACACGCATAAACCAATATAATATGATATGAATCGCTAGCATCAATCATCAACAAACAGCCCCGTACTCACGGCTGCCGGAGCGGCTCCGCTCTTCTTCCCATCAGTCGCCGGGCGCTTGGACGACCTACGACCGCTGGCGGGCGCCGACTCCGATCCCTGAATACAACATGACTAGTCGCTCCCTCTCCCCCTCGCCTTTCTCGCTTTCCTCCTCGCTTTCTCTCACCTTTCCAGTCGTCGACATTGCCGCCCGCACGGCAGAAAGAGGGTGGCGAGAGGCGGGACAAACGATGAACGATACCTAGACTGAAATGCTACGAGTTACGCAATGAATACAAACTACATCTACTACTCCCACTCTCCCACATACGTTTCTGATTTGGCCATCAAACGTAAACAATTGATAGAAACAATCAAATTGATGCAACACACTAATGTGAACGGTATAAAGATCGAAGAGAAACTGAAGCAATGAAAACACTTTCTAAAATAACTCATTCATTCACCACACACATTATACTTATACATACATAATCTACCCTCCATACAACTTCTCTCTCGCTCTCATACGGTAACCATGAAGCCTCCACTCCTCCAAAAACACGAGAAAAAAATGTAACACGCGAATGTGCACGGCTCCAGAACCGATTTACAATTGAATAACAGTTACAAAGACAAGACATTTTAAACCTTTATTTTACTGTTGATGACATACAATATTTATTAATACAATATCGAATGTCGATGAAGACGGCAGCTTGTCCACCTGCAATCACACTTCGTCAGATGTGTACGTGCACAGATCACCGCATACTTCTCCTAGATATCGCACACCTTTGGGCGGGCGCGGGGTCTGGCGGATGCTCGGTGTGCGTGCCAGTGGAGACGAGACGACACTTGTACTCGACTGCGTACTCGCCTAAACACACGGTTGTCTATCTATATGTTTTGTTGTATCATCATATTTTCCTTTTTTCACGTGTTATTATGCAACCGAATAAATTATTATTACTATCACATCCTAAATAATCACAAGTTATGTACACCCATCGACACCATCATTTCCTCCACCACCGCACAGGAGAGAAATTGGCGCGATACAACTTGTATTGTATACGAAATGTAAACAAAACACTTACAGTGGTCATGTTGACACCGGCAGATGGGTGGTAGTGCAAGCGGCGCCCGCTGCCGCCAGAACAGGCCAAGACGACGAAGTGAGGGGTGTTGTATATGTCGGCGAAGAGAGCCTGGGCGAGGACCGAGCGTCTACCGGCGATGCGGATACCGCCTCAACAACATACTCACCTCTCAAAACGCACAACATACAACATGTATTGAATATTGCATACGAAATATCATCAATACACTTACAGTGGCGGAGTGGTCGCAGCTGGTTCGGCTCCGTCTGCGAGTCGCCATCGAATCGGAGGATGGCTTCACCGAGACGGCGAGACAACGCCGCCCAGGCGGCGTTGTCGCTTGTCGGCTGCGGGGTAGACGAATGTGAAGAAGCTGCGGTGGTGCCCTGCAAATGAAAAATTACAGCTTACAGGGAAAAAAACGGCAATTCACGAATGAAAAAAATGGGTAAGGCAAATGATAAATAGACGCGGTTTTCGTAAAATGAACACTTTTTTATATTACACCTGCTCACCTCTCTTCCTCTCTCCAACGACAGAGCAGCGTTGCCGTCGTTTGCGCTTTCGGTCACAGCCTCCACCCACTGACGCATCTCATCCAGTCTCACGCGCACACGCGCCCGCTCCTCCTCCGAATCGAACACGAACACGCATCCGAGACTGAACGAGAATATCAATCACATGGTTAGACCAATAGTCAGAAACATATATACAACGTCGATGCATTGATGCGTGATCATCAAACATTAAAACACATCGAACGGAGCACAACTGCTTCTGACTCACAGAACTTCGTAGCAACGGACTGCGTGAGCAATGTCGTCGTGCTGTCCAGCGAAAACCTCCTGAAAATGGAAATATTATCATTCAACATGAAATACAAATGTGAAAAAACGCGTACCTCCACGAATGCGAGGATTTCCCTGAAGATGGGTGCGAACCGGTCGCAGACGGCGCGGTACTAGTTGAACAGCGGCTGCTTCTCGTCCGCCCGTGGCGCCATCGCCCCCGCCGCAACTCCACCACGCGCCAGAGACGCCAGCTCAAGCAAGGACTCAAACTACGATACTGTCAAGCTCAAACTACGATACTGTCAATTGCGAAACGAATCCCACCTGCTCTTCCGTCGGCCGACCGAGTGGCGGCCCAGCAGCCGAGAGAGCCGCGCTCATCTCTGAATCCATTACAACAATAGCCAACATTCATTCAATCAGATGAAGATAACACAAAAAAAGTGCACGGTACGTTAACCGATTGACCATCATTAAAAAAAACATCGACACAAATGTGGTAAACGTATTTATTGAAACATTAGAGGAAATTATCACACGGCGTAACCACAAACTTAAAACATAACTCACCAGTCTTGGATGACGATAAACAGAATGTACTGCTTCTGATCGACCAACATGTGACGACGTCGCAATATGCACACAGCATTTCGTCGATCTCCGATCATATCACGTCATACTGTAACAACAAAAGGTTAAGAATGATAACATATTCAATAACAAAAACTCACATTTGATCCAGGTTGCTATGGCCCGCCGCGCCGCCGCAGGCCGGTCGCGTCGTTCACACCTGTTGTGCAGCAGCTAGCGACTGCGGCATAAGCAGCCTCATCTCATTGCAATTGGTGGATCAATATAAGTATCACATCCCATGAAAACTTTACGCGAGATCGATACATATTTCCACACGGAGAAAAGCAAGTGAAGTTACTATCTCCGGACGACCAGCCAGCAGTTAGTCGTTTCTACTCTTATCAACTTAAATCACGCAAGTGACCAGTATCTCGGACATACTCACATCACATACAAAATATATAAAATAAAACGGAACAAAATAAGAAACAAATCGATTCCGGAAAAGCGATTACGCAATATTTTCGGTGGTCGGCTTACATCACAACAGCGGTGTTGTGTGAACCTAGTTACAGTTTGGATAGCGATTTTCAAATGTATACGTTTTATGATAACAATTGCGGGTGTTGGTAAAAGCCGGACCGGACCGGACCCGGACCGGACCGGACCGCATGGTAAAAGCCGGACCGGACCGAAATCACCGGACCGGCAATAATTTCGCTTTTTCACCTCAAACATTGTTCTTAAACATTATTATTACATTCTTTTCACTCATTCTACTCCACACAACAGTTCTTTATCAAGTTTAATCCTTGTCCGGTGAATCTCACTGTTTCCGGACGAGCCGGACCGATTTGAATCGAGCCGGACCGAGCGGGACCGGGTAAAACGCGGCCCTGGCCCTGGCCCTGGCCCGTGGCCCTTGAGTGGTAAAATGCGGCCCGTGGCCCTGTGGCCCTGTGGCCCTGATATTGTGTTATTGTTATTTATGTGTCTTATCTTCTGTTTCAAAGCACAACTGATATGTAACTGAAATTCTAGACATGAAAACACTTAAAAACTATTATAATTCACAATTATGTTTGTGTACGATACTCTAGTTCACTTTCAAACAGTGACAACAACTCTGAATCCGATGCGTCCCGGCCATTCTTTCTACCTTCCAATCAGAAATATCTATTCTATTGAAGCATACCTATCAATAAGACACCTATCTACCAGAAAACACTAACGACAGCTCAATAGACACTCTCACTGGCCCGGTATACCGTGCGTGGCCCTCTCTTTCCACTGTGGCCACAACTCTGAATCCGATGCGGCCCGGCCATTCTTTCTACCTTCCAATCAGAACAATCTGTTCTAATGAAGCATACCTATCAATTAGACACCTGTCCACCAGAAAACACTAACGACAGCTCAATAGACACTCTCACTGGCCCGGTATACCGTGCGTGGCCCTCTCTTTCCACTGTGGCCACAACTCACTTTTGAAGACCGGGACAACTATACCCTTACGCCATATTGATGGAATAACACCCTCATGAAAACACTAAGAGAAAATTATCGATAGAGGTTCTGCCATGACAACAGCGAGGGCTTGTAAAATAATAGAGGGAATCTTATCTGGTCCACAGGGTATTTTTCTTTTAGTTTTTTTTCAGGTATTCGTAAACACAATTGGGACTGAAATCTACGTCTGCTATCGAGTGGGCACCAGGATGGTCTTGTAAATGGAATGGCTCGTTATTATCTCTCGAGAAGACCGAGCCAAAGAACTCATTGAATAGAGTGGCTCTTTCTCGATCGTCTGAGACTACTCTACCACTACTATCAGTTAGATCCGGAATGGGGTCAACCGGTGCTAACTTCGATTTTACATATTGCCAGTAGCGCGCAGGAGAGGAACTGTTCAGGATGTGTGCTTCTCGTTCTTGTATGCATTGTTTGATACTTCGACGATACTCTTTCAGTAAGCACTTATAACGCTCTCGATCCTGTATGCTACTGGAAGTTTTCTGCCGATGGTGCAACCGTCTTACTCTATTTTGAAGTTTTTCTAGCCATTTTGGGAATTTTGGAGAGTGATCACGGTTGACTTGTATTTGAGGCATACGGTAGCGTATTGCGTCTTTTATAATGTCACAGAATCGGGAATAATGGGAGTTTATATCAGAGTCTGACAAGTCAGCTGACCAATTCACCAAAGAGAGATCTTGTATAATAGCATTGTAGTCACCGTTACGATAATCATAGGCAGCGTGGGCAGTATCACGCGCTCTTTTGCATATCAACGCCATTTCTCCTTCCACACAACAATGATCAGAATACGCGATCCCCACTCGCACATTATTGATCAAGGTTCGATCAGTGGAGAGAATTAAATCGAGTATGTTCATGCCACGAGTTGGCTCTGTCACTAGTTGATAGAGACCTAGGGAGTTACAATACATACGAGAGAAAACCTTGTGAGGATGCAGTACTTGCGCTTTGAGAATGCCACCGTATACCAGGGAAATTCAAATCACCAACGATAAGAAGCGTGCAATCAACGTTTAGATCCTTCACAAACTGTGAGAAGAGCGGAGTAAATTGCGGATCCGATCCTGGAGGTCTATACAACCCAATCAAAACAAACTCAGATACACCACATGAGATCCGGACAGCGACACAATCAAAAGAGCAACAGCTGTGGACTGCAAGCAGTGTGTTTTGAACGCGCGCAGAAATGCAAACGAGTACTCCTCCATGAACAGTTGATGAAAACATCAAATAAAATCTACTAAACCTGAAAACTAGAATTTTTTCAACTAACGTCACAATCTCAAAACCGATTTTCCACCACGAAAGAACTCGTTGGTGCATTAACATGATTTTAGCATTAAAGGAACAGTGGCAAAACGGAACAGGAACAGTGTCAAACGTAACCCGCGATTTTCCTACGTTCTGCACAGTACCCCAGTCCCCTCTCCTTCTTGCTACTCCGATCTGGGAGTGACTGTGTGAAGACCTGATGTTCAGGGTGCATATCAATTCAATTGTGAAAAAGGACAACCAAAAAATCAACTTTCTCTTTTTCACATTGCGCACCCGGAACGAAAAGATTCTCGCACAAGCTTACATTATATATGTCCTTTCTATTCTTGAATATGTCATTGAGATTCACTCGCCATACTACCAAGTAAACAAGAATACGCTTGAATCCGTCCAATCCTTGTTTCTAACTTGTCTAGCTTATCGATGTGGCTTCTCCCACTTGTCTAATGACCACGTGCGGGCTCGTCTAGGTCTAGAGTCTCTTTCCCAGCGCAGAGAGAGAGAGAGAGAGAGAGAGAGAGAGAGAAGAGACGTAGTGTTCGTGTACAAGGTGTTGCGAGGTGACATTGATCTTTGTGTTGATGCACTTTTCCAAGTGCGATCCAGCCGAACTCGAGGCGCTTCCGACAAACTCTATCCACTTTCTTCACTCATCGTTGCGCCGCCCGCGTCACAACCAGGGCCACGCACGGTATACCGGGTCAGTGAGAGTGTCTATTGAGCTGTCGTTAGTGTTTTCTGGTAGACAGGTGTCTAATTGATAGGTATGCTCCATTAGAAAAGATATTTCTGATTGGAAGGTAGAAAGAATGGCCGGGCCGCATCGGATTCAGAGTTGTGGCCACAGTGGAAAGAGAGGGCCACGCACGGTATACCGGGCCAGTGAGAGTGTCTATTGAGCTGTCGTTAGTGTTTTCTGGTAGACAGGTGTCTAATTGATAGGTATGCTTCATTAGAACAGATTGTTCTGATTGGAAGGTAGAAAGAATGGCCGGGCCGCATCGGATTCAGAGATGTGGCCACAGTGGAAAGAGAGGGCCACGCACGGTATACCGGGCCAGTGAGAGTGTCTATTGAGCTGTCGTTAGTGTTTTCTGGTATACAGGTGTCTAATTGATAGGTATGCTTCATTAGAAAAGATAGTTCTGATTGGAAGGTAGAAAGAATGGCCGGGCCGCATCGGATTCAGAGTTGTGGCCACAGTGGAAAGAGAGGGCCACGCACGGTATACCGGGCCAGTGAGAGTGTCTATTGAGCTGTCGTTAGTGTTTTCTGGTAGACAGGTGTCTAATTGATAGGTATGCTTCATTATAACAGATTGTTCTGATTGGAAGGTAGAAAGAATGGCCGGGCCGCATCGGATTCAGAGATGTGGCCACAGTGGAAAGAGAGGGCCACGCACGGTATACCGGGCCAGTGAGAGTGTCTATTGAGCTGTCGTTAGTGTTTTCTGGTAGACAGGTGTCTAATTGATAGGTATGCTTCATTAGAACAGATTGTTCTGATTGGAAGGTAGAGAGAATGGCCGGGCCGCATCGGATTCAGAGTTGTGGCCACAGTGGAAAGAGAGGGCCACGCACGGTATACCGGGCCAGTGAGAGTGTCTATTGAGCTGTCGTTAGTGTTTTCTGGTATACAGGTGTCTAATTGATAGGTATGCTTCATTATAACAGATTGTTCTGATTGGAAGGTAGAAAGAATGGCCGGGCCGCATCGGATTCAGAGATGTGGCCACAGTGGAAAGAGAGGGCCACGCACGGTATACCGGGCCAGTGAGAGTGTCTATTGAGCTGTCGTTAGTGTTTTCTGGTAGACAGGTGTCTAATTGATAGGTATGCTTCATTAGAACAGATTGTTCTGATTGGAAGGTAGAGAGAATGGCCGGGCCGCATCGGATTCAGAGTTGTGGCCACAGTGGAAAGAGAGGGCCACGCACGGTATACCGGGCCAGTGAGAGTGTCTATTGAGCTGTCGTTAGTGTTTTCTGGTAGACAGGTGTCTAATTGATAGGTATGCTTCATTATAACAGATTGTTCTGATTGGAAGGTAGAAAGAATGGCCGGGCCGCATCGGATTCAGAGATGTGGCCACAGTGGAAAGAGAGGGCCACGCACGGTATACCGGGCCAGTGAGAGTGTCTATTGAGCTGTCGTTAGTGTTTTCTGGTATACAGGTGTCTAATTGATAGGTATGCTTCATTAGAAAAGATAGTTCTGATTGGAAGGTAGAAAGAATGGCCGGGCCGCATCGGATTCAGAGTTGTGGCCACAGTGGAAAGAGAGGGCTACGCACGGTATACCGGGCCAGTGAGAGTGTCTATTGAGCTGTCGTTAGTGTTTTCTGGTAGATAGGTGTCTTATTGATAGGTATGCTTCAATAGAATAGATATTTCTGATTGGAAGGTAGAAAGAATGGCCGGGACGCATCGGATTCAGAGTTGTTGTCACTGTTTGAAAGTGAACTAGAGTATCGTACACAAACATAATTGTGAATTATAATAGTTTTTAAGTGTTTTCATGTCTAGAATTTCAGTTACATATCAGTTGTGCTTTGAAACAGAAGATAAGACACATAAATAACAATAACACAATATCAGGGCCACAGGGCCACGGGCCGCATTTTACCACTCAAGGGCCACGGGCCAGGGCCAGGGCCAGGGCCGCGTTTTACCCGGTCCCGAACCGAGCCGGACAGAGCCGGATCGGCAGATTTTATCACTAATAGGTGATGAATGGTAGAATTCCAAGTCCCCTTGACTATATCACAACATTGTAACAGCCAACACGCTTAATAATTACTCTATATGCGACACATATCTCTCCGTCCGGTGATTTCATACTCACCGGACCGAGCCGGACCGACCTGGATAGAGCCGAACCGGAAGATTTTATCACTGATAATTGATGAATGGTAGAATTCCAAGTCCCCTTGACTAGATTACAACATTGTAACAGCCCACACGCTTCATAATTACTCTATATGCGACACATATCTCTCCGTCCGGTGATTTCATACTCACCGGACCGAGGCGAACTGTGCCGACCGAGCCGGACCGGCTGATCTTATCACTAATATGTGATAAATGATGCGCTTTCGAGTTCCCTGAACTAGAATATAACATTTTAATAGTCGATACGTTTCAGATTGTATGCATAGATGACACATATCTCTCCGTCCGGTGATTTCATGTCTACCGGACCGAGGCGAACTGTGCCGGACCGAGCCGGACCGGCTGATCTTATTACTAATATGTGATAAATGATGCGCTTTCGAGTTCCCTGAACTAGAATATAACATTTTAATAGTCGATACGTTTCAGATTGTATGCATAGATCATATGTTTCTCTCCGTCCGGTGATTTCATGTCTACCGGACCGAGGCGAACTGAGCCGGACCGAGCCGGACCGGCTGATCTTATCACTAATAGGTGATAAATGATGCGCTTTCGAGTTCCCTGAACTAGAATATAACATTTTAATAGTCGATACGTTTCAGATTGTATGCATAGATCATATGTTTCTCTCCGTCCGGTGATTTCATGTCTACCGGACCGAGGCGAACTGAGCCGGACCGAGCCGGACCGGCTGATCTTATTACTAATATGTGATAAATGATGCGCTTTCGAGTTCCCTGAACTAGAATATAACATTTTAATAGTCGATACGTTTCAGATTGTATGCATAGATCATATGTTTCTCTCCGTCCGGTGATTTCATGTCTACCGGACCGAGGCGAACTGAGCCGGACCGAGCCGGACCGGCTGATCTTATCACTAATAGGTGATAAATGATGCGCTTTCGAGTTCCCTGAACCAGAATATAACATTTCAATAGTCGATACGTTTCAGGTGCTGGACCGGCTGATCGCGGCAGGATTTCGAGAATCCATATTTCATTTCTTTCGTAACCGTGAATACGTAAAACATTTATCTATTCATATAATAAATACAATAATTTGTTTGATTGACAGAGATGTATATTATTCGCATGCGGTGTGATATTCGCTGCCACTATTGTTGTCGATGGGAAGGGTGTCGATAGGCGGAAGAGGAGGTGAGGCGGGATGCGACACGTGCAAGAAGCAGTATTCCTGCTCTTGGTGTCTGTTCTAGCGTTGAAGGAGGGTGCTGATCCAGCTAAGAAGAAGTTCACTGTGTTAGACTCCACTACACTAGAGAACTTGGAGAAGGCACTGCTAGACGCGGAAACCGTTTCCGGTTGGAGAGGACCTATGAAGCGGTCGTTCCCTGTCGCATGTCATTGCGGACGACCTTGGTTCAGCAAGGCAACGGAGTTGTGCCGCAAGCAACTGAAGATACCTTCCTGCATTTCGTGCAGCTCATGCAACTACTGGGTGAGTTCCAAATGGAATGAACTTCATTTCTATATGTTACGTTTCAGACATATGCGAGCTGTCATGGTGTTTCTGAAGATCAGCTGAAGGACAAGTTCATATGTTAGGTATTATTTTTTGCAAAATTATGAATTCATATAATGGGAATGGGAATGTGTGTCCATAGCGTAAATGTGAATGACAAGTGATTACAGATGTGCATCAAGCCTGACTTGCTTCACAAATGGGGTGGCCCTACAACAACCAACACCTGCCCTTTCGATGGAATAATAGCAATGTTCCGTGTGCTACTCTGCCGCCATCCACAACTGGAAAGGTCCCGCTTTTTAGTGCACAGTAGGAACCATATTATTTTTTCCAGGTATTTCAAGAGGGAAGGACCGACAGGCACCGTCTCTTTCGATCTATGCATACAATCTGAAACGTATCGACTATTAAAATGTTATATTCTAGTTCAGGGAACTCGAAAGCGCATCATTTATCACCTATTAGTGATAAGATCAGCCGGTCCGGCTCGGTCCGGCTCAGTTCGCCTCGGTCCGGTAGACATGAAATCACCGGACGGAGACGAACATATGATCTATGCATACAATCTGAAACGTATCGACTATTAAAATGTTATATTCTAGTTCAGGGAACTCGAAAGCGCATCATTTATCACCTATTAGTGATAAGATCAGCCGGTCCGGCTCGGTCCGGCTCAGTTCGCCTCGGTCCGGTAGACATGAAATCACCGGACGGAGACGAACATATGATCTATGCATACAATCTGAAACGTATCGACTATTAAAATGTTATATACTAGTTCAGGGAACTCGAAAACGCATCATTTATCACCTATTAGTGATAAGATCAGCCGGTCCGGCTCGGTCCGGCTCAGTTCGCCTCGGTCCGGTAGACATGAAATCACCGGACGGAGAGATATGTATATGTGTCGCATATAGAGTAATTATGAAGCGTGTGGGCTGTTACAATGTTGTAATCTAGTCAAGGGGACTTGGAATTCTACCATTCATCAATTATCAGTGATAAAATCTTCCGGTTCGGCTCTATCCAGGTCGGTCCAGCTCGGTCCGGTGAGTATGAAATCACCGGACGGAGAGATATGTGTCGCATATAGAGTAATTATGAAGCGTGTTGGCTGTTACAATGTTGTGATTTAGTCAAGGGGACTTGGTTTTCTACCATTCATCAACTATCAGTGATAAAATCTGCCAATCCGGCTCTATCCAGGTCGGTCCGGCTCGGTCCGGTGAGTATGAAATCACCGGACGGAGAGATATATGTCGCATATAGAGTAAGTATGAAGCGTGTTGGCTGTTACAATGTTGTGATTCAGTCAAGGGGACTTGGATTTCTACCATTCATCAACTATCAGTGATAAAATCTGCCGATCCGGCTCTGTCCGGCTCGGTCCGGTTCTATTCAAATTGGTCCGGCTCGTCCGGAAACAATGGGATTCACCAGGCAAGGATGAAACTTGATAAAGGAACGTTGTATGGAGTAGAATGAGTAGAAACAATGCAATAATAACGTTTTAATACAATGACAGAAGTGAAAATGTGAAATTAATGCCGGTCCGGTGATTTCGGTCCGGTCCGGCTTTTACCATGTGGTCCGGTCCGGTCCGGGTCCGGTCCGGTCCGGCTTTTACCAACACCCAACAATTGCATTTATCTCATAGGAACAAGAACATTAACGATGAAATAATGCAAACACAACAAATCTTGAAACGAATGAACAGGCGAAATACTAATCTACACAATTGATATGCATGTCAACAAGAAAAAGACCAAGGCCGACCGGGAACAATGGTGGAAGTGAGACTCACTCGTCTTCCATCCACTCCCCATCATGTTCCTGCTTGCCTCGAGTGGCGTCTCGAGTCTCCTCCTCTCCTCCCTCTCGCGCAGACGCTTCGCCTCGGACATCTTCGAGTCGTGCGTCGACAGAGCTCGCATCGCAGTCTGGAAATAGTCGAAATGTTGGACGCCGATTATGAACATATGTGAAAAAAAACGTGAGAACGGGCAAAAGTGTCCTGACGTACCCGAATGCTGTCCATGTTGTTGCGCGGGCTGGAGTAGGTGCGGGTGAAGAGGGGATGCGTGGTGCGGATCGGAGAGGCGTGTGTGGCAGAGCGGCCGGGGGCACCGGGCGTGCGGGGGGTGCGAGAGCGCGACACCGAACGACGACGCTCACTGCAGATATCATTCCAACATATTCCAGTATACTACAGTACACCAACCTCTTCTCTTTCCTCGCCTCCATCAGCAGGTGGTGGTGGTGGTCGAACGTCGCATCCACGTCCTAAACAAACAATTAATGTTAACAATCAAACTTCTTGTAAGAACAATATTGGAAACATACACTCACCACCCGCTCCTGTGTGTTGGGTACATGCGGACTGTACTTCCTGAAGATAGGGAAGGCGGGTCGCTGCGTCCACTCCCCGTCCTGGGCACTCGACTGTCCGGTGGAGAAGACACTGTGCGAGCGCGCGCGCTGCCGACCGCCCCTGGCCTCATCTCCTCCCTTCGACTCCCAATCACCACACTTCGCGGCTCCGGCGCGAGAGCGGGTGCTGAACGATGGACTCTACATCTACCAATCCAGTGATAACACTGTAGCGTTACAAAATTGTAGCATGATACATAGGAAAGATACAGGATTCACTTATCGTCTATCTGATAGTGAATAACTTTGACTGAACCGTATTTCTGTTTTGAAATAATTGGAAGAGTAAAAATTCATCAATGGAGTTGGGAAAGAGGATAGAGGTATGACTGACCGGAGTCCGACTCCAGACACCCGGCTCCGCTCCTTATCCTTCTTCCTCTCCCGCACTGCCGTCAACATGCGGTCGTGCCGGACAAACTGAATATCCGCATCCTGAACAGACACTTTGATTGATGTTTTGATAATCAAGAACATAATTTACACATATGGCATGTTGCATATGTTTCGATGAGATATCGACACTCCAGACACCCGGCTCGCTTACGCCAGTTCATCTGTCATTTCGCACCCAATCACCCCCACCAATCGATAACCAAATGGACTCACAGCGCCACGCGGCCAGACGTGCATCGGAGAAGGAAGGGCGGGCTCACTGCAACAAGAAAGTGAGTCAAAGAATCGCATATTGGAAGGAATCTATGTGACAGGTGATCGACATGCCAGGCTGCACAGGTGCATGGTGACTCACGTGCGACTCCTCTTGACGGTTGAGGGACTGGATGATGAGTGGCGACGGCGGAGGGGCGTGCGAGAAGGAGACGACATACTCGCAGCACCAGCCTGCAAGCAGCGGGTGGAAGAACGCGGTGGAAGCAACACGACAGGGCGAGGCGAGACGAGACGAGGCGTAACACGATTTGTAGTTTAATCGTAGTTCATTAGTTTAATCATGTGTATCAACTCAAACGATGAAAAATAAATATGAAACGTAACAAAACACAAAGTTAGAGAAAAACTATGAAAAATCATAAACAAACACATCGCGATCGAACGTGTTTCAACACCAGGGGGCGGGGCTACCAGTGCGAACCAATCACAGGGGAAGGCGCTAGCGAAATTGATTTACAAACAATATATTCTTGAAAAGACAGGAAAAATGAAAATACACACTACCATGGCATACCATACCACTATCAAAGACCATGGTTGGGTCCTGGCACGAAATTTTCAAATGATTTACGGTAACTAAGAGCTTTCATGTTTCCGCAAACTCACGTTTCAACAGAAATGAGTAGATACGTTTCAGTATGGCACCGAAATGGGAGTTGGGCGTTCTAATGCGCATTATCATTTGCCTTCTTCCACATTATTTGTCTGTTCAGCACAGAGTGAGAGTCGATTGGTCCTTCCTCTCGCGGTCATTTCTCCCCTCCCCCGTCTCCGATGCGGTTTCCTCTACCCCTCCTCTTTCTCCTGCCCCTCCTCCCTCCTGCCACTGCAATCGAATGCTACAGGGGAGACATCGACCCCACATCCGCGTGAGTACATCAGACACTTCAGACAGACCACACTGATTGTGTTCTGAACCCCGCCGGGGAGAAGTCTCCCGGGCGGAGTTGGGAGTACGTAAAATGCAAGCTTGCATATTAATTATGTCGATCTTTTGCAGTATTTCGAGTTATCCCAAGCGAAGTTGTACTTTTAGTGAACTTGAACTTCTCTCCCACATGGGGAAAAATGCCCAATCATCGGCAACTCGACAAAAATGTGTCAAAAAGTTAATGGGGCTGCGTCATATCGATTTTCTAGTTCTCCCAATCGTCCTGGCACAGTCAAGGACCAGGAATGGGTGAGTACAAGAGTACTGCACGTTGGGTATACGGTATCGTGATCTGGGTTACGGTACTTTGTTTGCAGTGCTACATGAAGATTCTCGCGACGAACATGATACAACTGGGACACGACATCAAGACCGAATCGGGTAGGTCTCTTTCTTCCTCCCTCCCTCCCTTCCCCCTCCCTCTCTCCCCTCCATATTTCCCTTTTAGTTATCTCCTGCCTCTCTCTTCCCTCTATCATTCCTGGACTCACTGGTTCCTCCCGTCCATCGATCGATCTCAAACCCTTCCTCGGTCTGAAATGCTTCTGTCGTGAAGTCGACAAGTGTAACAATGTGAGCACGGGTTACTGTAACCCACCGTATAGCTAGGATACTTTAATAATCTATGTTTCAGCCGATCCTTGATCAGATCGGAATCGCGGGCGTGTCATATACTAAGCAAACGGTCAAGTCAGGTACGGAATATTAGAGTTAGGTGTTAAGGGTACTGTACATTGAATTTCAGTGAACATGTTGTATGCTGGTATCTTCTATGCGTCCATCGCTGCCATTTGTGAGTAAACAAAATGTAAACAAAACCAACAACTACCTACGTTCAGTGATTTCCGAGCTCATCTTTTACATTTTGATGTGCAAAATGTGCTGCAAGCGCTATCGCAACTATGACAAGTACATGTATGGAAAGGTACGGTAACGGTAGATTAGAGATGTGGATTCCATCTACCGTATACTTTCAGCCGCCAGCTGTAAACGACAAAAAGAAGGACAAGGACAAGGGTTCAAAGCAATCCAAAGAATCCAAGAACAAAATGAAGAAAAAGACAAGGTGTATATCGCCGACCTCGCAGCACATGAAGAATAGGCAGATGAGTACGGAGATCCAGAGGATGCGCTTCGCCTTCGCAGACTTCTCGTCCTGAAAGAACATTGAACAGTTTATGATGACACTCTGACATTTCCAGACAAAAGAATTTGCTCGGCCGAGTTCTTGCGGGGCGAGGTGTGGTCTGTGCATCAAGTAGAGAGAAAAAGGGATGAAGTGTGATGTAAGGAGAGGGTGACGAGGTAGTAAAAGGAGGGAGTGGACGGTGGAGGGAGAGGAGATAGTAGGAGAAGGAGAGTGAAATGGAGACATGCGGCCAAGTATTTTGGATTTTTACGATGACAGGGAGGAGAGAAATGTGTAGTTGTAAGTACAGTGAACAGTTCTCTCAGTAACGACGATACTATCTGCGTCGGTTCCACTTTATTTATGTTTTTGCTCAGACGGTACTAGTCCCGACTGAGCTTCTAAAAATTTGTTGCGAAACGGTACCACCTTTCCGTCCTACTCATTACAGGTTATGAAACCGTTAAATTTCGGACTGGACAAAATGGGTATATCCAGCACCGCCACTCGCTGAGAGATATCTGCCCTTCTGAGGCTACTGCGTCTCTTACCCGCCAGCGTCGCGCGATTTGCGCCGGGTTTACACCACCGCGCGCCGCTTTCGCGAAATACAAACTGATTCGATTGGCGAACACGTTGATTAGTAGACATGTGTATCAAGAAGACTAACAACACGACATGAAGGAGACAAGGATGACCCACACTATCTAAACTACACGTGCATTCGTGCGCTCAACGATCCCATCCATATCTCGTGCGCTCTACTCTCGCAGAAAGCGCAACATCTTTGTGTTCTTTCACGCGAAACTGTATTAGTGGGAAGGATTATGATGATACACAAGCAAGCGGAGAGTTACATCTCTCGGTGGACGGAAAGATTGTGATCTGGATCTGGAATGGAACAGGCGGTCTCAGGTAAGGTGCACTAGCAGTAGTATTGGTATGCTAGATGGGACAGGTTTGACCTACTGACCTAGGTGACCTAGGTCACCCAGAGGTCACGGAGGGGTCACGGGCTATGGGACAGGTTTGACCTACTGACCTAGGTGACCTAGGTCACCCAGAGGTCACGGAGGGGTCACGGGCTATGGACAGGTTTGACCTACTGACCTAGGTGACCTAGGTCACCCAGAGGTCACGGAGGGGTCACGGGCTATGGGACAGGTGTGACCTACTGACCTAGGTCACCGAGGTCACCCTGAGGTCACGGAGGGGTCATGGGCGATGGGACAAGGTTGACCTAATGACCTAGGCCACGAAGATCAGAGATCACTGAAAGGGTGTCAGTCCGTGTGCGCGAAACATGCGCGCGCTTTTGTCGAGTTCGTTAATGAGTGCGCGAAAGAAGCGCGCGATATGTAAACGGATTCAAAGGCGGCGAGATTTGAAATGAGCCGCCATGAAAGTCCTCTCTCTCTCCCTCTCTCCCTCTATCTCTCTCTCTCTCTCTCTCCTTCATTATCAGACCGTCATAAGCACACTCCACGCAAAGTGAAGTGCTAATCTGTTTTATGTGTGATCAGCACAAAAGTTTGTTTTCACAAATGGATAGCCCTAAATCACTGAGAGGGTGTCAGTCCGTGTGCGCGAAACATGCGCGCGCCTTTGCCGAGTCCGTTAATGAGTGTGCAAAAGAAGCGCGCGCGCGGTATGTAAATGGAGTCAAAGGCGGCAAGATTTAAAGTGAGCCGCCATGAAAGTCCTCTCTCTCTCTCCTTCATTATCAGACCGTCACAAGCACACTCCACGCATAATGAGGTGCTAATCTGTTTTATGTGTGATCAGCACAAAAGTTAGTTTCATAAATGGGTAGCCCTAAAGAGGGCTGTTGGGTTCAGTTAGCTCTAAAGAGAGCTGTTGGGTTCAGACGGCATTGAAGTGAGCTTGTGAAGTGAAGTGGATCGGCGTAATGAATGCAGACGGCGCGAGCAAGATGTGATATGTGGATCGCAGAGACGATCCGAAACTGCAAACACATCTTCTAATAAAAAAAGGCACACAGCCTTTTTTATTACAAGACATGTTCACCTTTACGATTGAAAAGGGCGAACGAGGAGAGTGTGAATCAGAGAGAGCGAAGAGAACGATGTATTCACACAAATCGAGAGAGACAACCCGAGAATGCAAACACATAACACTTTTGTTTCGGTCAAAAGTTTATCCCAGCCAGAAAAGCAAATCATTGAAAGGGTAATAGAATCCCTCTATTCTAACAGATACGCTATCCTGTGAGATCTGCAGGTTTGGGTGGTTGCAAGAGCTCATCAGACTATCCATAGAAGTGGTGCTTTGAATCGGACTCAGCAGCGAGTCTGAACATCTACCAGTTGTTCTATTTTCTAGATATATTACAATACCTTTTCTATTAGTACTCTGATACATGTCTATCTGTCTCAGCTGCAACACCTTTGCCAGTGAGGATCGAGCCTCTATGGGGAATTCACTAACTGCGACAATAGGCATGCTATAATTGAGAAGACTGATACAAATAATTGAAATTAAATAAATAAAACAATACAACCGCGCGGCTGAGATAAAAAGTGGTGAATTATCTGAATCCAAGGAAGGCGTGACCTCAATGACCTCAGTCTGCCACCCCGGTGATTGATGGGCGACAGAACGGAGGTGTAGCGGTGACCCCTGCGGGGGCGGGGTCATTGTCTCTGGGTACATAAGAAGGTCCGCCACTTGGACTGACACTGAAGCTCCGCTCCTGCCTACCATGTGCCCTGCTCTCGACAACGTGGATGGATCCGAGACTATTGACTATTATGATGCTGATCGCGTGCTCGTCCCATCGCCCCCTTCCGTATCTTCTACCCAGGCGCCCTCAGGTCGCCCAGCGTTCCCCAAGCGCAGGCTACTCAAGGTGGGTGGGAGAGGGGTGAGAGAGAGACAGAGAGAGAGAGAGAGAGATATGGCTCATTTACAGACTGCCGCCGACGGTCCTCCGCCCAAGAGCTTCGCCTCCTGGAAGAACATTCTTTCCATCGGCTGCCTCCACGTCTTCTATGCGTGCGGCAAGTGCCGCTCGGACAGTGCAGCAGCAACTCCCAAAATCCGGCGTGACGAGAACGGCAAGGTGGTGATCCCTTTGGTCATGTGTGAGTCGTGCGTTAACAATACTCTGCATCTCCGTTTCGACTGATCCCATCCTATAGTCTTTCTCTTCTCTCTCTCTCTCTCTCTCTCTCTCTCTCCCTCTCACACACTTTTTCCCTCTCTCTCTCTCTCTCACACACACACACACACACACACACACACACACACACACACACACACACACACACACACACACACACACACACACACACACACACACACACACACACACACACACACACACACACACACACACACACACACACACACACACTCTCTCTCTCTCTCTCTCTTCTCTCTCCCTTCCCCCTCTCACTCTCTTTCACGCTCCCTCTCTCATTTTTATCGTTAATCGTAATCATATTTGTGCTTTGTTTATGCGCCGTTTTAGCGTTTGTTTGATGTCGTGTTTTTTGTCTAATCATTTTCTTGATAAACTTTTCTGGAACAAGTATCTTTTCCATTCTGTCATATCTAATAGAGTGTTCAACATGTGCGGTCGTATAAGGCGTCATATTAGATTTCTACAAAGTGATATGAATGATATGTAGTAAGGTGCTGAGCGCAGCAAATAACGGAAAACTGGGTATACTAATTGAGATTATTTATAACATGCTTGGAAATGAAGAGAATAAGACTTGGTCGAAAACATAAGAATACACTTTTAAAACATGTTAAGATATTAAAATTGTTATCCAAAATTAGAACAGCTGATAAGGCACGGAGTGAATTGGGTAGGGTGGGCAACGTGGTGGTACCTGTGCTAGTGGCGACGACGTTGGAGGCGATTCGCTAGGTGGGTGAGCACACAGGCACAGACAGCAGCTACTACGATCGGAACAGCTGTAGAGATAGCAAACACAATAGCAAGTGTCTTCATCAACTCTGCCTCCACCATTCTATCCATCATCTGCGCATGGTGATTCTCCACAGCGTTCTTGATATCCCTCTCCAACTCATGGGTGATGACATTCAAGCTCATTGTGTCCAGATCTCGCAACAGCGGGCACACACAAGCACCAATCGTCCAGTTACCCCTATCATGCATATTTAAGTTTATGAAACATTCTCATAACTTACGAAGCAAGCTCGATGCAGGAGAGAGGAGGCGTACACGCGGGATCGCAGTCATTCGAGTGTGTCCATCGTGTCTGTCCAGTTGCGGTGTCGTTAAGAATTAATGGAATGATGAGGAGCTTTGTTGATTTTCTCTCTCTACACTAGGTGGTCGGTGCGTGGAAAATGAAACGCTTTCGCCAACTTCGTTTGGCTCCACGTGTTGATCTCTCCTCACAGTCGGAGAGAGCTGACATTTTGAATCAGGCACGCGCTTCCCGAGATTCTGTGTTAGATATGAAAAACATATCTATTGATGAGGAGCGTAATTTATTCAACAATTTGATGACGCGTTTTATTTGGATTTACAATCTAAAATGGAGGCTGACGAGGCAGCGGAAAGGAATACTGGTCCCATTCCACATAATCCGAATACCAATGTGGTTATGTCGCTAAATACAAAAACGAGAATGGTTAATAGAAAGAAAACGACAGTGTATAGTGGTGCGGAAAATGTATTGCCAGGGAGACCCTCCTCCTCCCTCCCCGCCTGCTATGATATCTATTGGCAAAACACCGCGTAAAAGAAAAGCTAATGTGCTAACGATGATAGTGAGATTGCTAGTAAGAAGCGTTCAGTGGCGGATCCTGAGATTAAGGTTGCACCTATTATTGTAGAAACAAGTAATGTTAACGTGAACAAGATAAAGAAACGGAGTGCTGATTTTAATGAGAGTAGAAGTGGCAAGAGATTTAAATATAGTGTAAATTCGCCTGCTGTGAACTGGTATAATTACACTTGTGTGAAACGTGGTCCGAAGAGAGGATCTACAACTGAGCGTGCCGATGGAAAGCGATTGAAAGAGAGCTATGATTCTCCTGCCGTGAATTGGCAAAACTACACTTACTCAAAACGTGGCAGTAAACGTTTAAGTTCTATCCGTCCTTCGCTTCCCGAGGAGACTGGCAGCCACATTTCAAACGATCGTGATACGAAACGTCAGAAGATACGAGGCGAAGAAGATACAACGGCGGGCGCCGCTCAGCAAGGGGCGGGAACGAAAAATTACAACAGATTACGCATTATTACTTGGGAGTCAGTGTTGTGAATATGCCAACCATGACTGGTTCTTTCTTTAAGTTATTGAAAAGTATTTAGTACAATCCTTCAAATTCTGCGTCCTTGTCCTCTGTTAATGAACTGTACCGTGCTGCTCGAAGTTGCACCTTGGATAGGGTACTCTCTTCACGTCGATTTGTGTGACGTGAGTTACTATGAGAAACATAACGATAGAAAACGTATACGTTTCATTTCCAATGTTATAGATGTTCATAGTCGCAAAATATGGGCAACTCCTATTCCCAACAAAACAGCAAATTCCGTTTACGAGGCGTTAAAACCTATCCTTTTGGAGTTTTGACCGAGTAAATTGTGTACAGAAGAGGGTACTGAGTATTACAGCAGTAAAATAGCGAGGCTACTGCAGGATTTACACATAACTCACTTTTCTACTCAGTCTGATGTAAAAGCTAGCCTTGCGGAGAGAGCCATATTATCGCTCAAGAGAATGTTATTCAGATACATGTTTTCTGCGAATACGCAAAAGCGGTTGCCTGTTCTTGACAAGATAGTGACGTCTCTGAATAATCGATGATTGGATGTATAGGCCGAGCGCCGCGTAAGCGACGGAGGATTTCAAAGAGTTGCCACCCAAAACGATCGAAAAAGCTCGTCATAAATTTGAGAATGGACAGAGTAAGGGGTAATCTGTCTTGTTTCAGTGAACCTTTCTTTTAAGATGCTATAAAGCCAGCGATGATCACTCTCGTTGGGCAAGTGGTTGAGAGCATTTTTTTTTTAAATAAAGAAGAGTTGATAAGAGCGGAAAACAATAGGGTATATCGAGTGGAGAAAGTGTTAGGAAAACGTAAACGTGCAAATAAGAGATACAAACTAAGATACAAACTATGCAGATACCAACGAATGGTTGGGTTACGAGTTATAATGAACCTACGTGGGAGTATGTATCTCTCGGGTCTTGTTCAATTCGATGATAATTTCGATATTGAGTCATTACCCTAGGTGAAATGACTATTTTCGTGGTACGTAGACAATTGGCTCTTCATCAAACATGTTTGTTATGATTCTACAGTCGTCTGAAGTAGACTGCGCGAGATCGATCAATAGGTGGGAATAGATACGTGCCGCCATCGAATTCTCATAAGCGTCACATAGAAATCGGCTGTCAGTGGGATATAGCTGTTTAGCGAGATTTCTAATTGTCAACTTATCGGATACCATTTTTGTCAAAATTATATATGTATGTACTATTGATCCGTGCACATCTGTTACTCCCGAAAAGTTCTCGTGATAGAAAGATGATGCTTGTGTTATAATGATGAGCGACTCTAGTGTATAAATCGTTCAAAAAAGAAGGATTTTCTTTGAAATATGAAAGCAAGTCGTCTAATATCAGCAACTTATGTTTACGATTACCGAGTTCTTCCAAATCGATCATTCCTTCGACGAATCGCACGCCCTCCAGTCTTTTCTGGGACACTGCTCGCACAGTAGATCACCTTATCGATAGGCACATCAAAGAAAGTATCTCTTTTTTTCAATTATCTCTCTAATGAGCGTCGATTTCCCACTCATGGTCGGCCCGTTTATGGAGCATGTGAGTGGACACTTGAATTGAAACAATGGCATAGCGCAACTGAGATACGAGCACGACTGACTAGTCCCTATGACGCCATGGTTGGTCATCAATGGAGACAGTCTCAGCTAATTGCGAAATGATTGATTGAGTATCGCTCTCGCTCCCCCGCATTCATCTCATTCGGACAAAAGTAGTTTTATTATTTATACTTTTGAATTTGATTTATTTTTGTTCTACTCATTTTTTACTGCGCTATTTAGAATGTGCGATTTTGTGTGTGAGCCTGAGTAGGGTGGTCATTTCTGTGACCATCAAGAAGCTCATCGGAAAGCTGCCCCCCCCCCCCCCTAATTGTTGTCTCCGCCGCAGCGCTAGTAGCTACTGCAGGATGCGCGCGGGGGACATGTTCCACATGCTGCACACCCGCGTCGCTGTCCTCGGCGGACCGGCCTGACAGCATGTTCGCGGGGGTGCCCCGCCGCCGCCTCCTTACGCGCTCGCCTCTGCACCTATCTCTCCTGGCGCACCTACTGAATTTAGATATAACAGTAATCCTTTTTATTTGGCACTGAATAAAAATTATATTAGCGCTACTTGCGTTGTTCATGATTCGAAAGAAAATCCCATTTCTTCCGTGTGGAAGACGCCAAATGACCATGCGATAAATGACGTGCAACCTAGTATTTGACTCCGTCAGATGATAAGTAAATCGCTTTTAAGACTATGACATGCACAATAAACGGTGTGCAAAGACATGAAATTTGTGCACATAATTATCTGAAAAAAAATATATATATGACAACTGAATTTTTACTCCCTGAATCAGCTAAAGACAATACATTAGGTGCAGAGGGCTATGTGAAAAGTACTGATTTTACTGAGAATGATGCGGGCTCTATTAAGAGATCGAAAATTATTCAGAAGAGAAAACCTTGTCAATTAATGGATACTGTGGGATTGGATCTTTGGAACCAAAATCAGGTACTTCTCAACTATATTACCGTAGGGCTCACATTCCATCCAGTCTCTAGTTCATACGGCCTCGAACGTCGTGGCTTCCCAGTGCAACTGAGACGTACACAATCAAATTAACCGAAGTGAAATTGTTTTTGCGCGAAGTTGAGCTAGAGAAAGCGACTGATTTGGCTATTCAAAATATGCTCAAATCGAAACAGATGCTACGTTTCTATATGATTTCCTCTCTCATGCGGACTCACCTTGTCACTGCCGGCCGATTGGATACGGGAGATGTGCAGCTTTGGACAACTCACTATTCACTATCCTAGACGAATGAATTCTCGTCGGCCTTATGTCTCCCAAGAGTTTACACGGCAGTTTTGATGCCAATGCATATGAATTTGAAAACTATGGTGTGCAGGATATCACTCTGAACATATGCACTCGAAAAATTCCCAGCCGTGCAATGCGTTTGAATTATGACAACGCCATATACGCACAATTCTTCGTAGATCTACAGGAGAGTTTGGGATTCGCCCGAATTACTTATAAATGTTTGGAATGGATAGACAGTTTATTCTATGAAGGTTTCGAGCGCTGCAATTGAACTACTCAAACCTGGCAGCAGCTCACTTTGCATTTCAATCCGTAAGGAGGCGCCAAACGGCGGCGTGTACATTGTTGTATAGGAAAAGTTGTCTACTCAACTAACCATCGACGAAAACAGAAACTGCACTGTTGACTGTTGACAGCGTCTTGCAAGCATGGATACTTTAACTTTCAATAGACTATGTCTTCAGATGATGGGTTCCGATATGATACCTATGAAACCCTAATTTACATATTGTTTTATTGTGAGTGACTCGCCATCTACTCATAGTGGTAGAAACTGGTATGCAGTGTATATACCGAATGCAACAGCATACTTTTTTGATTCCTTCGGTATACACTCCAAAAACCCTAATATACTGAACTCATTAGCACATTGTTACCAAATGTATAACACAAGACTTTCAAAGACATTGAAAACACTTTTTTATGAAATGAGAATGAGATGATTATTTTATTCGGAGCTTTATGAAAGAAAAAATAACGATATTCGCATGCGATAAACACTTGATTGCACTGTTTTGTTTTGTAACAGGTAAGTGAAGTCATTGATTATGTGCTAATTAGTATATAGCACATGTGCTTATGGTGTTCGTCACTTGTGCTATTAATTGTCAGCTCATGTGCTGATGAACTATTAGCATATTAATTCGCATCATTTGCGACATCTTTCACATTGAAATACCGAGACAATAGATCGGGCTTCCCTTCTACGGACTGCAGCATGCGTGTAAGCGTTTCTACTCAACTGACCATCGACGAAAACAGAAACTGGACTGTTGACTGTTGACAGCGTCTTGCAAGCATGGATATACCACTACACACCACTGTTTTCACCGATTGATGCTTCACTGCAATGTAATAAATGCGGTTACAATGTGCTAATGAGTTCAATATATTAGGGTTTTTTATTGAGCGTATACCGGAGGAATCAAAAAAGTATGCTGTAGCATTCGGTATGTACACTGCATACCAGTTTCTACCACTATGAGTAGATGGCGAGTCACTCACATTAAAACAATATGAAGATTTGGGTTTCATAAGAATCATGTCGGAAAGAAACACGCCAATAAAGGTGCTACCCATCATCTAAGGACATAGTCTATTGATAGTTAAAGTATCCATGCTTGCAAGACGCTGTCAACAGTCAACAGTCCAGTTTCTGTTTTCGTCGATGGTCAGTTGAGTAGAAACGCTTACACGCATGCTGCAGTCCGTAGAAGGGAAGCCCGATCTATTGTCTCGGTATTTCAATGTGAAAGATGTCGCAAATGATGCGAATTAATATGCAAATAGTTCATCAGCACATGAGCTGACAATTAATAGCACAAGTGACGAACACCATAAGCACATGTGCTATATACTAATTAGCACATAATCAATGACTTCACTTACCTGTTACAAAACAAAACAGTGCAATCAAGTGTTTATCGCATGCGAATATCGTTATTTTTTCTTTCATAAAGCTCCGAATAAAATAATCATCTCATTCTCATTTCATAAAAAAGTGTTTTCAATGTCTTTGAAAGTCTTGTGTTATACATTTGGTAACAATGTGCTAATGAGTTCAGTATATTAGGGTTTTTGGAGTGTATACCGAAGGAATCAAAAAAGTATGCTGTTGCATTCGGTATATACACTGCATACCAGTTTCTACCACTATGAGTAGATGGCGAGTCACTCACAATAAAACAATATGTAAATTAGGGTTTCATAGGTATCATATCGGAACCCATCATCTGAAGACATAGTCTATTGAAAGTTAAAGTATCCATGCTTGCAAGACGCTGTCAACAGTCAACAGTGCAGTTTCTGTTTTCGTCGATGGTTAGTTGAGTAGACAACTTTTCCTATACAACAATGTACACGCCGCCGTTTGGCGCCTCCTTACGGATTGAAATGCAAAGTGAGCTGCTGCCAGGTTTGAGTAGTTCAATTGCAGCGCTCGAAACCTTCATAGAATAAACTGTCTATCCATTCCAAACATTTATAAGTAATTCGGGCGAATCCCAAACTCTCCTGTAGATCTACGAAGAATTGTGCGTATATGGCGTTGTCATAATTCAAACGCATTGCACGGCTGGGAATTTTTCGAGTGCATATGTTCAGAGTGATATCCTGCACACCATAGTTTTCAAATTCATATGCATTGGCATCAAAACTGCCGTGTAAACTCTTGGGAGACATAAGGCCGACGAGAATTCATTCGTCTAGGATAGTGAATAGTGAGTTGTCCAAAGGGTCCAAAGCTGCACATCTCCCGTATCCAATCGGCCGGCAGTGACAAGGTGAGTCCGCATGAGAGAGGAAAGGCCGACCATGAGTGGGAAATCGACGTTCATTAGAGAGATAATTGAAAAAAAAGAGATACTTTCTTTGATGTGCCTATCGATAAGGTGATCTACTGTGCGAGCATAGTGCCCCAGAAAAGACTGGAGGGCGTGCGATTCGTCGAAGGAATGATCGATTTGGAAGAACTCGGTAATCGTAAACATAAGTTGCTGATATTAGACGACTTGCTTTCATATTTCAAAGAAAATCCTTCTTTTTTGAACGATTTATACACTAGAGTCGCTCATCATTATAACACAAGCATCATCTTTCTATCACGAGAACTTTTCGGGAGTAACAGATGTGCACGGATCAATAGTACATACATATATAATTTTGACAAAAATGGTATCCGATAAGTTGACAATTAGAAATCTCGCTAAACAGCTATATCCCACTGACAGCCGATTTCTATGTGACGCTTATGAGAATTCGATGGCGGCACGTATCTATTCCCACCTATTGATCGATCTCGCGCAGTCTACTTCAGACGACTGTAGAATCATAACAAACATGTTTGATGAAGAGCCAATTGTCTACGTACCACGAAAATAGTCATTTCACCTAGGGTAATGACTCAATATCGAAATTATCATCGAATTGAACAAGACCCGAGAGATACATACTCCCACGTAGGTTCATTATAACTCGTAACCCAACCATTCGTTGGTATCTGCATAGTTTGTATCTTAGTTTGTATCTCTTATTTGCACGTTTACGTTTTCCTAACACTTTCTCCACTCGATATACCCTATTGTTTTCCGCTCTTATCAACTCTTCTTTATTTAAAAAAAAAATGCTCTCAACCACTTGCCCAACGAGAGTGATCATCGCTGGCTTTATAGCATCTTAAAAGAAAGGTTCACTGAAACAAGACAGATTACCCCTTACTCTGTCCATTCTCAAATTTATGACGAGCTTTTTCGATCGTTTTGGGTGGCAACTCTTTGAAATCCTCCGTCGCTTACGCGGCGCTCGGCCTATACATCCAATCATCGATTATTCAGAGACGTCACTATCTTGTCAAGAACAGGCAACCGCTTTTGCGTATTCGCAGAAAACATGTATCTGAATAACATTCTCTTGAGCGATAATATGGCTCTCTCCGCAAGGCTAGCTTTTACATCAGACTGAGTAGAAAAGTGAGTTATGTGTAAATCCTGCAGTAGCCTCGCTATTTTACTGCTGTAATACTCAGTACCCTCTTCTGTACACAATTTACTCGGTCAAAACTCCAAAAGGATAGGTTTTAACGCCTCGTAAACGGAATTTGCTGTTTTGTTGGGAATAGGAGTTGCCCATATTTTGCGACTATGAACATCTATAACATTGGAAATGAAACGTATACGTTTTCTATCGTTATGTTTCTCATAGTAACTCACGTCACACAAATCGACGTGAAGAGAGTACCCTATCCAAGGTGCAACTTCGAGCAGCACGGTACAGTTCATTAACAGAGGACAAGGACGCAGAATTTGAAGGATTGTACTAAATACTTTTCAATAACTTAAAGAAAGAACCAGTCATGGTTGGCATATTCACAACACTGACTCCCAAGTAATAATGCGTAATCTGTTGTAATTTTTCGTTCCCGCCCCTTGCTGAGCGGCGCCCGCCGTTGTATCTTCTTCGCCTCGTATCTTCTGACGTTTCGTATCACGATCGTTTGAAATGTGGCTGCCAGTCTCCTCGGGAAGCGAAGGACGGATAGAACTTAAACGTTTACTGCCACGTTTTGAGTAAGTGTAGTTTTGCCAATTCACGGCAGGAGAATCATAGCTCTCTTTCAATCGCTTTCCATCGGCACGCTCAGTTGTAGATCCTCTCTTCGGACCACGTTTCACACAAGTGTAATTATACCAGTTCACAGCAGGCGAATTTACACTATATTTAAATCTCTTGCCACTTCTACTCTCATTAAAATCAGCACTCCGTTTCTTTATCTTGTTCACGTTAACATTACTTGTTTCTACAATAATAGGTGCAACCTTAATCTCAGGATCCGCCACTGAACGCTTCTTACTAGCAATCTCACTATCATCGTTAGCACATTAGCTTTTCTTTTACGCGGTGTTTTGCCAATAGATATCATAGCAGGCGGGGAGGGAGGAGGAGGGTCTCCCTGGCAATACATTTTCCGCACCACTATACACTGTCGTTTTCTTTCTATTAACCATTCTCGTTTTTGTATTTAGCGACATAACCACATTGGTATTCGGATTATGTGGAATGGGACCAGTATTCCTTTCCGCTGCCTCGTCAGCCTCCATTTTAGATTGTAAATCCAAATAAAACGCGTCATCAAATTGTTGAATAAATTACGTTCCTCATCAATAGATATGTTTTTCATATCTAACACAGAATCTCGGGAAGCGCGTGCCTGATTCAAAATGTCAGCTCTCTCCGACTGTGAGGAGAGATCAACACGTGGAGCCAAACGAAGTTGGCGAAAGCGTTTCATTTTCCACGCACCGACCACCTAGTGTAGAGAGAGAAAATCAACAAAGCTCCTCATCATTCCATTAATTCTTAACGACACCGCAACTGGACAGACACGATGGACACACTCGAATGACTGCGATCCCGCGTGTACGCCTCCTCTCTCCTGCATCGAGCTTGCTTCGTAAGTTATGAGAATGTTTCATAAACTTAAATATGCATGATAGGGGTAACTGGACGATTGGTGCTTGTGTGTGCCCGCTGTTGCGAGATCTGGACACAATGAGCTTGAATGTCATCACCCATGAGTTGGAGAGATATCAAGAACGCTGTGGAGAATCACCATGCGCAGATGATGGATAGAATGGTGGAGGCAGAGTTGATGAAGACACTTGCTATTGTGTTTGCTATCTCTACAGCTGTTCTGATCGTAGTAGCTGCTGTCTGTGCCTGTGTGCTCACCCACCTAGCGAATCGCCTCCAACGTCGTCGCCACTAGCACAGGTACCACCACGTTGCCCACCCTACCCAATTCACTCCGTGCCTTATCAGCTGTTCTAATTTTGGATAACAATTTTAATATCTTAACATGTTTTAAAAGTGTATTCTTATGTTTTCGACCAAGTCTTATTCTCTTCATTTCCAAGCATGTTATAAATATTCTCAATTAGTATACCCAGTTTTCCGTTATTTGCTGCGCTCAGCACCTTACTACATATCATTCATATCACTTTGTAGAAATCTAATATGACGCCTTATACGACCGCACATGTTGAACACTCTATTAGATATGACAGAATGGAAAAGATACTTGTTCCAGAAAAGTTTATCAAGAAAATGATTAGACAAAAAACACGACATCAAACAAACGCTAAAACGGCGCATAAACAAAGCACAAATATGATTACGATTAACGATAAAAATGAGAGAGGGAGCGTGAAAGAGAGTGAGAGGGGGAAGGGAGAGAGAAGAGGGAGAGAGAGAGTGTGTGTGTGTGTGTGTGAGAGAGAGAGAGAGAGAGAGGGAAAAAGTGTGTGAGAGGGAGAGAGAGAGAGAGAGAGAGAGAGAGAGAAGAGAAAGACTATAGGATGGGATCAGTCGAAACGGAGATGCAGAGTATTGTTAACGCACGACTCACACATGACCAAAGGGATCACCACCTTGCCGTTCTCGTCACGCCGGATTTTGGGAGTTGCTGCTGCACTGTCCGAGCGGCACTTGCCGCACGCATAGAAGACGTGGAGGCAGCCGATGGAAAGAATGTTCTTCCAGGAGGCGAAGCTCTTGGGCGGAGGACCGTCGGCGGCAGTCTGTAAATGAGCCATATCTCTCTCTCTCTCTCTCTCTCTCTCTCTCTCTCACCCCTCTCCCACCCACCTTGAGTAGCCTGCGCTTGGGGAACGCTGGGCGACCTGAGGGCGCCTGGGTAGAAGATACGGAAGGGGGCGATGGGACGAGCACGCGATCAGCATCATAATAGTCAATAGTCTCGGATCCATCCACGTTGTCGAGAGCAGGGCACATGGTAGGCAGGAGCGGAGCTTCAGTGTCAGTCCAAGTGGCGGACCTTCTTATGTACCCAGAGACAATGACCCCGCCCCCGCAGGGGTCACCGCTACACCTCCGTTCTGTCGCCCATCAATCACCGGGGTGGCAGACTGAGGTCATTGAGGTCACGCCTTCCTTGGATTCAGATAATTCACCACTTTTTATCTCAGCCGCGCGGTTGTATTGTTTTATTTATTTAATTTCAATTATTTGTATCAGTCTTCTCAATTATAGCATGCCTATTGTCGCAGTTAGTGAATTCCCCATAGAGGCTCGATCCTCACTGGCAAAGGTGTTGCAGCTGAGACAGATAGACATGTATCAGAGTACTAATAGAAAAGGTATTGTAATATATCTAGAAAATAGAACAACTGGTAGATGTTCAGACTCGCTGCTGAGTCCGATTCAAAGCACCACTTCTATGGATAGTCTGATGAGCTCTTGCAACCACCCAAACCTGCAGATCTCACAGGATAGCGTATCTGTTAGAATAGAGGGATTCTATTACCCTTTCAATGATTTGCTTTTCTGGCTGGGATAAACTTTTGACCGAAACAAAAGTGTCATGTGTTTGCATTCTCGGGTTGTCTCTCTCGATTTGTGTGAATACATCGTTCTCTTCGCTCTCTCTGATTCACACTCTCCTCGTTCGCCCTTTTCAATCGTAAAGGTGAACATGTCTTGTAATAAAAAAGGCTGTGTGCCTTTTTTTATTAGAAGATGTGTTTGCAGTTTCGGATCGTCTCTGCGATCCACATATCACATCTTGCTCGCGCCGTCTGCATTCATTACGCCGATCCACTTCACTTCACAAGCTCACTTCAATGCCGTCTGAACCCAACAGCTCTCTTTAGAGCTAACTGAACCCAACAGCCCTCTTTAGGGCTACCCATTTATGAAACTAACTTTTGTGCTGATCACACATAAAACAGATTAGCACCTCATTATGCGTGGAGTGTGCTTGTGACGGTCTGATAATGAAGGAGAGAGAGAGAGAGGACTTTCATGGCGGCTCACTTTAAATCTTGCCGCCTTTGACTCCATTTACATACCGCGCGCGCGCTTCGTTCGCGCACTCATTAACGGACTCGGCAAAAGCGCGCGCATGTTTCGCGCACACAGACTGACACCCTCTCAGTGATTTAGGACTACCCATTTATGAAACTAACTTTTGTGCTGATCACACATAAAACAGATTAGCACTTCATTTTGCGTGGAGTGTGCTTATGACGGTCTGATAATGAAGGAGAGAGAGAGAGAGAGAGAGAGAGAGAGGGAGAGAGAGAGGACTTTCATGGCGGCTCATTTCAAATCTCGCCGCCTTTGAATCCGTTTACATATCGCGCGCACGCGCGCGCGCTTCTTTCGCGCACTCATTAACGAACTCGACAAAAGCGCGCGCATGTTTCGCGCACACGGACTGACACCCTTTCAGTGATCTCTGATCTTCGTGGCCTAGGTCAATAGGTCAACCTTGTCCCATCGCCCATGACCCCTCCGTGACCTCAGGGTGACCTCGGTGACCTAGGTCAGTAGGTCACACCTGTCCCATAGCCCGTGACCCCTCCGTGACCTCTGGGTGACCTAGGTCACCTAGGTCAGTAGGTCAAACCTGTCCCATCTAGCATACCAATACTACTACTAGCAACTAGCTTCCGTCGTACTGAATCCTCGAAAGAGTTGGGTCGGGATGGTCGCTTGTTGAGGGAAGAGGTCCGGACGTGTAGAGATGTCTCGGCCATTTGCCGACACAGATCATAGTGTCAACTGCCTTCGTGTAATCCACGTACAGTCGTCCACCTTACCATCAGTCAACTCGCGAGACCATTGAGAAAGACATTGGACAAGTTGAGTACTTAGATGTGGATCTATCTTTTTGAAATCGATACTGATTGCGAGTGAGCAAGCAGTTACGATCGAAAAAAGAAGTGATCTGAGCTACACAAATTCTCTCCAAAACTTTGCTCACAGTGGAGGCCAGTGTGATCGGCCTGTAATTAGACACGTCATGGGATGGACCGCTCTTATGAATGGGTTTGATATACCCGAGACGCCAAATCGCAGGCACTTTCGGCTAAGCAGACGGATATGCACGGGGAGAGTAGGAGAGTGAGTGAGAGGAACGGACTGACAATAATCGGATAGACACTGTTGCACAAAACGAGCGAAAAGTTCGCAACACTCATCAATCTGGCGGCATGCAAACACACTCGTCCAGTCAGTTGATGCGATTCGCGCAATTATGGCTTGCCAATTGACCTTTTTGTACATAAAGACAGAGCGCGATGAAAGATTAGAGCGGGAATGCACAGTGAGTGAGGCGAAAACAGGCAAGTGGTTGCATGTGGAGAGAGGAGCACCAATCACCAATGGATATGAAAATTTTCTCAGAGTATATCGCACAAGAGACTTGAAGGTTCTTGTCACTGCTTATACAACGTTTTTTTCCGCTGCAAGATCGAGTACTTTACTGAGTTGTGGAACCCTCAGGATGTGGGATCAGTGAACTTGATCGAGTAGGTCAGTGCGACTTTATATCACACCGTCTCTGTAAGATTCGGACATGGTGGTTACTAGGAGCTACAGTGGCGGCCAAAAAGGTATCACCTTTTGGTTTTTGCTCTCTAAAACTATTCAAATGAAAGATAGAGCTCCCATCTTTTGCACACCGTTTTCTGGACTCCATTCGAACCTGATACCATGTTCTATATTTATCTCCCTCTCATCTCTCGGTTACAGTAGGCGGATTACTGTATTCACAAAATCATCATTTTTTCGTTTTCAACTTTGAAAAATTCCTGTGATCAAACCACACTTCCAAAAAAGTTCTACCTACCATTTTTGGGTATAACCATTCATTAAACATCCAAAAACACCTTGCTTTCACATTATATGAAAAATTTCTTGAACTTAAATAAGCAGTAAAGAAACAACATCGAATAATTGAAAATCTCTAATTTAAACAAAGACTAACTATACAATGAAATGATATAATGGTCTGAAACTCTCTTAGTACTTGGTAGGGTGTTCCTTGTTCACGATAACGGCCTGGCAGCGGCGGGGCATCGAATCGATCAGCTTGTGGAGAGTCGCGGCACTAATCACCCAGTTCAATGTATGCCGCATTACGGTCTCTAACGTGCTCTAAAAGTACTCAGACGGTCACGATATCTCTTTCGCGAAGAGTTCTGGTCGTCCTAGGATTGTTTCTTCCATTACGGATCGAAACAACCTCCGAATCTCGAAAGAGAACCCGCGGGCGAGTGCGCTGCGCCCGAGATCGTTCTTAATCAATTAGAAATCGTTCTTGAGAACGTTCTCAGAGGTTCTCATGAAGGTGCGGCCCTGGATTCGGCAGACTCATAGTCGGAACTACGTCTTCCAGCAAGACAATGACTTGAACCACTCTTCCAAGCACTTCAAGATCGGTTTATCGAAATGTCCAATTTTGTCATTGCACCATCTTCTCTTAGAACGTGTTCGACAAGGACAAGTAGAGAGTCATTGAGTGGCCGAGCCAGTAGCTGGACCTCAACCTTATGGAGCACCTCTGGGAAGAGCTCGATCGGCGGACTCGCACGATTCGGGTCAAGAATGCAGACGAGAAGTTCGAATTGCTCAGGCAGGAATGAAAGAGGTTCGACCTCGCGACCCTCCACAAGCTGATCGATTCGATGCCCCGCCGCTGCCAGGCCGTTATCGTGAACAAGGGATACCCTACCAAGTACTGAGAGAGTTTCAGGCCATTATATCATTTTATAGAATAGTTAGGCTCTGTTAAAAATAGAGATTTGCAATTAGTTGATGTTGTTTCTTTATTGCTCATTTAAGTTCAAGTAATTTATCATGTAATTTGAAATCAAGGTGTTTTTGGATCCCCAATGATTGGTTATACCCAAAAATGGTGGGTAGAACTTTTTTGTAAGTGTGGTTTGATCACAGGAATTTTTCAAAATTGAAAACGAGAAAATGAAGATTTTGTGAATACAGTAATCCGCCTACTGTAACCGAGAGAATAGATGGGGATGAATATGTAGCATGGTATCAGGTCCGAATGAAGTTCAGAAAACGGTGTGCGAAAGTTGGGAGCTCTATTTTTCATTTGAATAGTTTTGGAGAGCAAAAACCAAAAGGTGATACCTTTTTGGCCGCCACTGTATGTCGCCGCATGCAGGGGTTATCAAAGGTCCTCTACAAGATGTACATGGTCGTTTTTGTCAAATATGCAAATTTGGCCCATTAAGGGACCACTACCTCAAATAAGTCATTTTTTGTCAAAACATTTCAAGTAAAGTCTTGTTCGATTTGCCGTCAGATTCTAAGAACTTTTTCATATATAATGTTTTTCGAGAAAATCAGTTTTGAAAAAGTTATGACCAAGAAAACGAAAAATTAGCATATTTTCGATTTTTTTGAAAATGTTCCTGACCTGAGTAGCAAGAATAATTAGCACCAGTTGAAAGAGCGTATTTTGTTTAATCTACATGATTTTTATCGACAAAATCAATCCTGACATCTTCTGCCATCCAGGCGGTTGAATGCGATCTGAGACGAATTTTGGATGTATTATGATGTGTTACGGTTGTTCCAATGCTAAGTCGGACAAACGCAATACACCATAAGAATCCCCATCATTACTTCAGTGTTCTAGGTGGTTTTCATGAAAATTGATCATGACGTCTTTCATCATCCAGGGTCCTGAAATGCAAAAAAATCAGAGCCAAATCGCATTCAACCGATTGGATGGCAGAAGATGTCAGGATTGATTTTCTCGACAAAAATCATGTAGACTAAACAAAGTACGCTCTTTCAAATGGTGCTAATTATTCTTGCTACTCAGGTCAGGAACATTTTCCAAAAAAATCGAAAATATGCAAATTTTTTGTTTTCTTGGTCATAACTTTTTCAAAACTGATTTTCTCGAAAAACATTTTATATGAAAAAGTTCTTAGAATCTGACGGCAAATTGAACAAACTTCCATTTGAAATGTTTTGACAAAAATTGACTGATTTGAGGTAGTGGTCCCTAAATGGGCCAAATTTGCATATTTGACAAAAACTACCCTATACATATTGTAGAGGACCTTCGATAACCTCTATATACATAGCCCCTAGTAACCACATGCCCAAAAAGTGTCCGATTCTTACAGAGACGGTGTGATACGCGCCGAATATGTCGCCGCGTTGGCTTGTTCTCGCTCGCCCATCCATAACGCCTCCAGCAAATCTCACTAATATCGTGTTTTGCCATCACTTGACTCGTTTCTGCGGTTTCGTTCATCAATCCAGCTTGGAACGTATTGAGAGATCTGTGCTGGCCGCGTCGACTACTTGCTCAACGACTTCTCCCTCCTTCCTCTACTCTACAAGATACCCACAATGAGAATGCATGAAAGGGAGTGGCGGACGAGAGCGAGGCATGCAAAGTGACACTCTCCACTCCATGATTCGCTCTCGCCCGCCACTACTCAACACATGTTTGTTTCGTTCATCAATCCAGCTTGGAACGTATTGAGAGATCTGTGCTGGCCGCGTCGACTACTTGCTCAACGACTTCTCCCTCCTTCCTCTACTCTACAAGATACACAGAATGAGAATGCATGAAAGGGAGTGGCGGACGAGAGCGAGGCATGCAAAGTGACACTCTCCACTCCATGATTCGCTCTCGCCCGCCACTACTCAACACATGTTTGTTTCGTTCATCAATCCAGCTTGGAACGTATTGAGAGATCTGTGCTGGCCGCGTCGACTACTTGCTCAACGACTTCTCCCTCCTTCCTCTACTCTACAAGATACACACAATGAGAATGCATGAAAGGGAGTGGCGGACGAGAGCGAGGCATGCAAAGTGACACTCTCCACTCCATGATTCGCTCTCGCCCGCCACTACTCAACACATGTTTGTTTCGTTCATCAATCCAGCTTGGAACGTATTGAGAGATCTGTGCTGGCCGCGTCGACTACTTGCTCAACGACTTCTCCCTCCTTCCTCTACTCTACAAGATACCCACAATGAGAATGCATGAAAGGGAGTGGCGGACGAGAGCGAGGCATGCAAAGTGACACTCTCCACTCCATGATTCGCTCTCGCCCGCCACTACTCAACACATGTTTGTTTCGTTCATCAATCCAGCTTGGAACGTATTGAGTGATCTGTGCTGGCCGCGTCGACTACTTGCTCAACGACTTCTCCCTCCTTCCTCTACTCTACAAGATACACACAATGAGAATGCATGAAAGGGAGTGGCGGACGAGAGCGAGGCATGCAAAGTGACACTCTCCACTCCATGATTCGCTCTCGCCCGCCACTACTCAACACATGTTTGTTTCGTTCATCAATCCAGCTTGGAACGTATTGAGAGATCTGTGCTGGCCGCGTCGACTACTTGCTCAACGACTTCTCCCTCCTTCCTCTACTCTACAAGATACCCACAATGATAATGCATGAAAGGGAGTGGCGGACGAGAGCGAGGCATGCAAAGTGACACTCTCCACTCCATGATTCGCTCTCGCCCGCCACTACTCAACACATGTTTGTTTCGTTCATCAATTAAGGGCGGCGCGCAGCGCCGCCCGTTTGTCTTGATCTTTGGCGCGCGCAGCGCGTCACCCCCAAGGCACACACAATTTCCTCTATCCCAATACTATATACTCCATAGTATGTGATTTTTTGTTAGAATGTCATTTAACAAGACCTATGAGTATGATTCGAGAAATAAATATCGGTTGCGGCACCCAAAATATACAAAACAACTTTTCTCTCAATCTGCCACTAAACGTGTTTACGACGACGACGACGACGACGACGACGACGACGGTGTGCATCACGTAAGCCCCGCCCAATGCACTCTGCGCTCATTGGTCGCACGGCTTACTTGCCTGTGCACTCTGATTGGCCGAACGCGCATGCCCCGCCTTTCGCTCAGCCACTTTCATCCCTGCGCGTCTGGCTCTCTCACGAGCGCACGCTCTCTGCGCGCTCTCTCTCTTCCCGTGCGATTCGAGTGGTGCAGCAGGCAGGGGTGAGAGAGCCCAAATTTTGGCGCGAAAACTGTGGGGGTGGTGTGTGCGAGCGGAGTGGAGAGAAGTGAGCATGCGTTTCCATATTCAGGATACGTTTTCGAATGCGTAATAGCGCGCGTCAATAAGAGACTGGCAAGTGCGTGAGCATGCGTTTCCATATTCAGGATACGTTTTCGAACGTTTCTGGGCAAGGGTGAGAGGTCCCAAGTTATGGCGTGAAAACTGTGGGGTGATGTGTGGTGTGCGAACAGAGTGAAGAGAGAGACGCGTAATAACGCGCGTCAATAAGAAACTGGCAGGCGCGTGAGCATGCGTTTCCATATTCAGGATACGTTTTCGAATGCGTAATAGCGCGCGTCAATAAGAGACTGGCAAGTGCGTGAGCATGCGTTTCCATATTCAGGATACGTTTTCGAACGTTTCTGGGCAAGGGTGAGAGGTCCCAAGTTATGGCGTGAAAACTGTGGGGTGATGTGTGGTGTGCGAACAGAGTGAAGAGAGAGACGCGTAATAACGCGCGTCAATAAGAAACTGGCAGGCGCGTGAGCATGCGTTTCCATATTCAGGATACGTTTTCGAATGCGTAATAGCGCGCGTCAATAAGAGACTGGCAAGCGCGTGAGCATGCGTTTCCATATTCAGGATACGTTTTCGTTTCTAATTTTGATACACACATTCGCGAATAACTCTTATCAACGCACATCAACCTGACCTGAAAAAAATTTCTTCGAAATTCGAGAAAAGGACATCCATTCTCTTTCGAAAAGTACATAAGTAAAGAGGAGTGGTTTGTTTTGATCTGATTCAACAAAAGCACATGCATAAAATCTCTTCGCAGCTGACTAAAATATCAAAACAAACCTGCTCTTTCTAATCGATGAAAAGCCAACTTAAATACTATGCATTATAATAATTTATTTATAGTGATGAATTCTGATAAAAAATTTGGTCTATTTCATAGTCACAATACATTATACATAATTTAATGTTTAAAAAAATCATTGCAAAACTAAGAAAACATATATAATATATGTGTATGCATGCGTATATCTGCACAAAAGTCACAAATTTTAGATGAATAAACCATCATTCGAAAGAGCAGGTTTGTTTTGATATTTTAGTCAGCTGCGAAGAGATTTTATGCATGTGCTTTTGTTGAATCAGATCAAAACAAACCACTCCTCTTTACTTATGTACTTTTCGAAAGAGAATCCAGCTTGGAACGTATTGAGAGATCTGTGCTGGCCGCGTCGACTACTTGCTCAACGACTTCTCCCTCCTTCCTCTACTCTACGAAATACACACAATGAGAATGCATGAAAGGGAGTGGCGGACGAGAGCGAGGCATGCAAAGTGACACTCTCCACTCCATGATTCGCTCTCGCCCGCCACTACTCAACACATGTTTGTTTCGTTCATCAATCCAGCTTGGAACGTATTGAGAGATCTGTGCTGGCCGCGTCGACTACTTGCTCAACGACTTCTCCCTCCTTCCTCTACTCTACAAGATACCCACGATGAGAATGCATGAAAGGGAGTGGCGGACGAGAGCGAGGCATGCAAAGTGACACTCTCCACTCCATGATTCGCTCTCGCCCGCCACTACTCAACACATGTTTGTTTCGTTCATCAATCCAGCTTGGAACGTATTGAGAGATCTGTGCTGGCCGCGTCGACTACTTGCTCAACGACTTCTCCCTCCTTCCTCTACTCTACAAGATACACACAATGAGAATGCATGAAAGGGAGTGGCGGACGAGAGCGAGGCATGCAAAGTGACACTCTCCACTCCATGATTCGCTCTCGCCCGCCACTACTCAACACATGTTTGTTTCGTTCATCAATCCAGCTTGGAACGTATTGAGAGATCTGTGCTGGCCGCGTCGACTACTTGCTCAACGACTTCTCCCTCCTTCCTCTACTCTACAAGATACACACAATGAGAATGCATGAAAGGGAGTGGCGGACGAGAGCGAGGCATGCAAAGTGACACTCTCCACTCCATGATTCGCTCTCGCCCGCCACTACTCAACACATGTTTGTTTCGTTCATCAATCCAGCTTGGAACGTATTGAGAGATCTGTGCTGGCCGCGTCGACTACTTGCTCAACGACTTCTCCCTCCTTCCTCTACTCTACAAGATACACACAATGAGAATGCATGAAAGGGAGTGGCGGACGAGAGCGAGGCATGCAAAGTGACACTCTCCACTCCATGATTCGCTCTCGCCCGCCACTACTCAACACATGTTTGTTTCGTTCATCAATCCAGCTTGGAACGTATTGAGAGATCTGTGCTGGCCGCGTCGACTACTTGCTCAACGACTTCTCCCTCCTTCCTCTACTCTACAAGATACACACAATGAGAATGCATGAAAGGGAGTGGCGGACGAGAGCGAGGCATGCAAAGTGACACTCTCCACTCCATGATTCGCTCTCGCCCGCCACTACTCAACACATGTTTGTTTCGTTCATCAATCCAGCTTGGAACGTATTGAGAGATCTGTGCTGGCCGCGTCGACTACTTGCTCAACGACTTCTCCCTCCTTCCTCTACTCTACAACATACACACAATGAGAATGCATGAAAGGGAGTGGCGGACGAGAGCGAGGCATGCAAAGTGACACTCTCCACTCCATGATTCGCTCTCGCCCGCCACTACTCAACACATGTTTGTTTCGTTCATCAATCCAGCTTGGAACGTATTGAGAGATCTGTGCTGGCCGCGTCGACTACTTGCAACTTGCCCAACGACTTCTCCCTCCTTCCTCTAATCTACAAGATACACAGAATGAGAATGCATGAAAGGGAGTGGCGGACGAGAGCGAGGCATGCAAAGTGACACTCTCCACTCCATGATTCGCTCTCGCCCGCCACTACTCAACACATGTTTGTTACGTTCATCAATTCAGCTTGGAACGTATTGAGAGATCTGTGCTGGCCGCGTCGACTACTTGCTCAACGACTTCTCTCTCCTTCCTCTACTCTACAAGATACACACAATGAGAATGCATGAAAGGGAGTGGCGGACGAGAGCGAGGCATGCAAAGTGACACTCTCCACTCCATGATTCGCTCTCGCCCGCCACTACTCAACACATGTTTGTTTCGTTCATCAATCCAGCTTGGAACGTATTGAGAGATCTGTGCTGGCCGCGTCGACTACTTGCCCAACGACTTCTCCCTCCTTCCTCTACTCTACAAGATACACACAATGAGAATGCATGAAAGGGAGTGGCGGACGAGAGCGAGGCATGCAAAGTGACACTCTCCACTCCATGATTCGCTCTCGCCCGTCACTACTCAACACATGTTTGTTTCGTTCATCAATCCAGCTTGGAACGTATTGATTGAGAGATCTGTGCTGGCCGCGTCGACTACTTGCTCAACGACTTCTTCCTCCTTCCTCTACTCTACAAGATACACACAATGAGAATGCATGAAAGGGAGTGGCGGACGAGAGCGAGGCATGCAAAGTGACACTCTCCACTCCATGATTCGCTCTCGCCCGCCACTACTCAACACATGTTTGTTTCGTTCATCAATCCAGCTTGGAACGTATTGAGAGATCTGTGCTGGCCGCGTCGACTACTTGCCCAACGACTTCTCCCTCCTTCCTCTACTCTACAAGATACACAGAATGAGAATGCATGAAAGGGAGTGGCGGACGAGAGCGAGGCATGCAAAGTGACACTCTCCACTCCATGATTCGCTCTCGCCCGCCACTACTCAACACATGTTTGTTTCGTTCATCAATCCAGCTTGGAACGTATTGAGAGATCTGTGCTGGCCGCGTCGACTACTTGCTCAACGACTTCTTCCTCCTTCCTCTACTCTACAAGATACACACAATGAGAATGCATGAAAGGGAGTGGCGGACGAGAGCGAGGCATGCAAAGTGACACTCTCCACTCCATGATTCGCTCTCGCCCGCCACTACTCAACACATGTTTGTTTCGTTCATCAATCCAGCTTGGAACGTATTGAGAGATCTGTGCTGGCCGCGTCGACTACTTGCTCAACGACTTCTTCCTCCTTCCTCTACTCTACAAGATACACACAATGAGAATGCATGAAAGGGAGTGGCGGACGAGAGCGAGGCATGCAAAGTGACACTCTCCACTCCATGATTCGCTCTCGCCCGCCACTACTCAACACATGTTTGTTTCGTTCATCAATCCAGCTTGGAACGTATTGAGAGATCTGTGCTGGCCGCGTCGACTACTTGCTCAACGACTTCTCCCTCCTTCCTCTACTCTACAAGATACACACAATGAGAATGCATGAAAGGGAGTGGCGGACGAGAGCGAGGCATGCAAAGTGACACTCTCCACTCCATGATTCGCTCTCGCCCGCCACTACTCAACACATGTTTGTTTCGTTCATCAATCCAGCTTGGAACGTATTGAGAGATCTGTGCTGGCCGCGTCGACTACTTGCTCAACGACTTCTCTCTCCTTCCTCTACTCTACAAGATACACACAATGAGAATGCATGAAAGGGAGTGGCGGACGAGAGCGAGGCATGCAAAGTGACACTCTCCACTCCATGATTCGCTCTCGCCCGCCACTACTCAACACATGTTTGTTTCGTTCATCAATCCAGCTTGGAACGTATTGAGAGATCTGTGCTGGCCGCGTCGACTACTTGCCCAACGACTTCTCCCTCCTTCCTCTACTCTACAAGATACACACAATGAGAATGCATGAAAGGGAGTGGCGGACGAGAGCGAGGCATGCAAAGTGACACTCTCCACTCCATGATTCGCTCTCGCCCGTCACTACTCAACACATGTTTGTTTCGTTCATCAATCCAGCTTGGAACGTATTGATTGAGAGATCTGTGCTGGCCGCGTCGACTACTTGCTCAACGACTTCTTCCTCCTTCCTCTACTCTACAAGATACACACAATGAGAATGCATGAAAGGGAGTGGCGGACGAGAGCGAGGCATGCAAAGTGACACTCTCCACTCCATGATTCGCTCTCGCCCGCCACTACTCAACACATGTTTGTTTCGTTCATCAATCCAGCTTGGAACGTATTGAGAGATCTGTGCTGGCCGCGTCGACTACTTGCCCAACGACTTCTCCCTCCTTCCTCTACTCTACAAGATACACAGAATGAGAATGCATGAAAGGGAGTGGCGGACGAGAGCGAGGCATGCAAAGTGACACTCTCCACTCCATGATTCGCTCTCGCCCGCCACTACTCAACACATGTTTGTTTCGTTCATCAATCCAGCTTGGAACGTATTGAGAGATCTGTGCTGGCCGCGTCGACTACTTGCTCAACGACTTCTTCCTCCTTCCTCTACTCTACAAGATACACACAATGAGAATGCATGAAAGGGAGTGGCGGACGAGAGCGAGGCATGCAAAGTGACACTCTCCACTCCATGATTCGCTCTCGCCCGCCACTACTCAACACATGTTTGTTTCGTTCATCAATCCAGCTTGGAACGTATTGAGAGATCTGTGCTGGCCGCGTCGACTACTTGCTCAACGACTTCTTCCTCCTTCCTCTACTCTACAAGATACACACAATGAGAATGCATGAAAGGGAGTGGCGGACGAGAGCGAGGCATGCAAAGTGACACTCTCCACTCCATGATTCGCTCTCGCCCGCCACTACTCAACACATGTTTGTTTCGTTCATCAATCCAGCTTGGAACGTATTGAGAGATCTGTGCTGGCCGCGTCGACTACTTGCTCAACGACTTCTCCCTCCTTCCTCTACTCTACAAGATACACACAATGAGAATGCATGAAAGGGAGTGGCGGACGAGAGCGAGGCATGCAAAGTGACACTCTCCACTCCATGATTCGCTCTCGCCCGCCACTACTCAACACATGTTTGTTTCGTTCATCAATCCAGCTTGGAACGTATTGAGAGATCTGTGCTGGCCGCGTCGACTACTTGCTCAACGACTTCTCCCTCCTTCCTCTACTCTACAAGATACACACAATGAGAATGCATGAAAGGGAGTGGCGGACGAGAGCGAGGCATGCAAAGTGACACTCTCCACTCCATGATTCGCTCTCGCCCGCCACTACTCAACACATGTTTGTTTCGTTCATCAATCCAGCTTGGAACGTATTGAGAGATCTGTGCTGGCCGCGTCGACTACTTGCTCAACGACTTCTTCCTCCTTCCTCTACTCTACAAGATACACACAATGAGAATGCATGAAAGGGAGTGGCGGACGAGAGCGAGGCATGCAAAATGACACTCTCCACTCCATGATTCGCTAAAAATCTGCGTCACACAAATCACAATCACATAAAAAAATAACCCGAAGCAATCAATTTAATGGAGAAGTGGGGAAGAAAAGAGGAAGAGATCTGGTACGTTTGTGGCACACGCCCCCAGCCTTGGTGGAGGGTGAGGAGCGGCGGAGGGAACCGCTTGCACGACCGCGAGGTGTGCACTAGGAAACGAGCGCACATTCGACAACCATCACTCAACCATCACTCTACCTTGTCTCACTATAACTGAGCGCCTAGCGAATCCATAATATTCAAGTGAAATGATGTTAGAACTATAGTCGCCGCCTGGAGGATAGTTTCTGTTATTGACAGCCGGGGTCAGTTGGCGAAACTCAGATTGGAGCGAGAGACGGCAGACAGCGCGGCAAAAGCGTCGCGCGGCCTCTTTGATTCGCATGCCGGCTTCTTTGATCGATTTTATCGTTTTATAGCGCGCGCTTGGGTCTCCTCACGACTAGAAGGTAGATCGAATGCGACTAGAGGGTAGATCGATTTTCTACCGTAATCTAGCGAACTATCGGGTGTATGTGTAAAATGTCCTATGGTGTCAATCCGTCCGAGTCTCCACAAGGCCCACCGATACTCCTATCTAGCCAAACGTGACATCGATCGAATGCTCTCGGTCCCGAGATGCAGGATTCCAATTTTCAGCTCGTTATCTCTCATATCCGCGGAGATATAAGCTTCAGAAAGTCCGACGAAATAGCGCGTAATCAGAGAGAGTCAGACACAAAAGCGGCGAAATAGTGTGTGAGGCGAGGAGACGGGTCACTGACGAATCGGCTGCGGCGAGTAGACCTTACAAGAACGAGCACTGCGGATCGCAGACTTCAGCTATCGAAAAACGGTTTCGACGTCACTCCTCTACACTCCCTCACCTACAAATCTGCCCGTAATCTTTTTATAACTCCTCCTGGTTTCCTTTCACGAAGTGATTTAGTCGAGGCGAGGCGACACCAAACAGTTGTCGCGGGCTGTTCAAGAAAACTAGGCAATCGTGTAAGGTCTCCCTTCACTACAACATGCAAATAGGTGGCCACTACACTTCTACCAAAATTTGCATCTTTTTGTGACCTCTGACGCCCGCTATCAATTAAATTCCTCAAATCGACGTCGTTTTATTGCCCCGCGACGAGAGAGTGTGGCGAGGTGAGAGTGCGCCAGCTGCCAGTCTGTCTGCTGTTAGAGAAAGAGACAGTCAATTGTGCAAATGAGCGAGAACATCACCACGCACTACGAAACAGCTCACCACACTCCAACAAACTGTGCAAATTCTATATTCTGAGCACATACAATAAATCAATTATATATGCACTCACGTCATTGTATGCTCAATCAGGAAAATGAGGCGAGGCGAAATACTTTGTAGTACCACCTCCTTTTCTCATCCCTCTCTTTTTCGTCTCTCTCTCTCTCTCTCTCTCTCTTTCGTCTCTCTCTCTCTCTCTCTCTCCCTCTCTTCCTCTCTATATCTCTCTATCTTATAATTTATAATATTAGACCAGTGACAACTAGAAAATTATACTTGGATCTATAATAACTAATAGTTGTCAACCAGCTACTGATAGGCTTTTACCGCGGAGTGTGCCGGAGCGCCTTCTATGTGCATACGAGAGAATAAAAGATCAGAGAGTAGGAGAGAATGCATATCATTATCAGTGATCAATACATGATTATAATTAATGATCCACTGATCGTCTTTGACCGCGGAGTCCGGAGTGTGCCGGAGCGCAGTCTGAGTGCATACGAGAGAGTAAAAGATCAGAGAGTAGGAGAGAAGGCATTTCAGTATCAGTGATCAATGTTTTATTATAATTACTGATCTACTGATCGGCTTTGATCGCGGAGGCGCGCGAAGCGTGCCGGAGCGCCTTCTATGTACATACGAAAGAGTAAAAGATCAGACAGTCGGAAAAAATGTATATCACTATCAGTGATCAATGTTTTGTTATAATTACTGATCTACTGATCGGCTTTGACCGCGGAGGCGCGCGAAGCGTGCCGGAGCGCCTTCTATGTGCATACGAAAGAGTAAAAGATCAGAGAGTAGAAGAGATTGCATATCAGTATCAGTGATTAATATATTATTATAATTACTGATCTACTGATTGTCTTTGACCGCGGAGGCGCGCGAAGCGTGCCGGAGCGCCCTCTATGTGCAAACGAAAGAGTAAAAGATCAGAGAGTAGAAGAGATTGCATATCAGTATCAGTGATTAATAAATTATTATATTTACTAATCTACTGATCGGCTTTGACCGCGGAGGCGCGCGAAGAGTGCCGGAGCGCCTTCTATGTGCATACGAAAGAGTAAAAAATCAGAGAGTCGGTGAAAATGCATATCAGTATCAGTGATCAATGTATTATTATAATTACTGTTCTACTGATCGGCTTTGACCGCGGAGGCACGCGAAGCGTGCCGGAGCGTTCTCTATGTGCATACGAAAGAGTAAAAAATCAGAGAGTAGAAGAGATTTCATATCAGTATCAGTGATTAATATATTATTATAAATACTGATCTACTGATCGGCTTTGACCGCGGAGGTGCGCGAAGAGTGCCGGAGCGCCTTCTATGTGCATACGAAAGAGTAAAAAATCAGAGAGTCGGAGAAAATGCATGTCAGTATCAGTAGGCTTTTTTCACCGCGGAGGCGCGCGGTGCGTGCCGGAGCTCCCTTTATGTGCATACGAGAGAGTAAAATATCAGAGTGTGGGAGAAAACGTTTATCAGTATCAGTGATCAATATATTATTATAATTACTGATCTACTGATCGGCTTTGACCGCGGAGGCGCGCGAAGCGTGCCGGAGCGCCTTCTATGAGCATAGTAAATATAACATCTGTAGAAAAGCAGTCAAGCAGATACTATCAACCAGATAGACTGTGACACTTTCTAATTGTTTAAAATTACTGAACATTAAAAAATAAGGAAATAAATAAAGATCAGTCATCTACTGGTAGACTGACAACCGCACTTCTAGCACAGCTCCTAATAGCACTTCCACAGCACATATCAAGTCAATCTATATATCAATCGATAGATAATTTTCTCCTCTATTTTATACCCATATTTCTAGCGCGCGAAGCGCGCTAGTCGCAGCGCCCGCTGCGCCGGTCTGGCTAAATGCCCTATGGTGTCTGTACGTCCATCGCTCTACCGCGCCACCCACTACTCCTATCTAGCCAAACGTGACATCGATCCGATGGTCTCGGTCCCGAGATGCAGGATTCCAATTTTCAGATCTTTATCTCTCTTATCCGCGGAGCTATAAGCTAAAGAAAGTCCGACGAAATAGCGCGTAATCCGAGAGAGTCAGACACAAAAGCGGCGAAATAGTGTGTGAGGCGAGGAGACGGGTAGGTGGTTGAACGGTTGCATCGAGTAGGCCTTACAAGAACGAGTACTGCGAATCGCAGACTTCAGCTATCGAAAAACGGTTTTCACGTCACTCCTCTAAACTCCCTCACCTACAAATCTGCCCGTAATCTTTTTATAAATCTTCCTGGTTTCCTTTCACGAAGGGATTTAGTCGAGGCGAGGCGACACCAAACAGTTTTCGCGGGCTGTTCAAGAAAACTAGGCAATCGTGTAAGGTCTCCCTTTACTACAACATGCAAATAGGTGGCCACTACACTTCTACCAAAATTCGCATCTTTTTATGACCTCTGACGCCCGCTATCAATTAAATTCCTCTAATCGACGCCACTTTATTGCCCCGCGACGAGAGAGTGTGGCGAGGTGAGAGTGCGCCAGCTGCCAGTCTGTCTGATGTCAGAGAAAAAGACAGTCAATTGTGCAAATGAGCGAGAACATCACCACGCACTACGAAACAGCTCACCACACTCCACAAACTGTGCAAATTATATATTCTCAGCAAATACAATACAAATATAACTGTATGCACTAACGACATTCTATATTCAATCATAGAAGTGAGGCGAGGCGAAATACTTTTTAAACTTTCTTTTTTCATCCCTCTTTTTTCGTCTCTCTCTCTCTCCTCTCTTCCTCTCTCTATCTCTCTCTCTTATATTGTATAATATTAGACCAGTGATAACTATAAACTATACTTGGATCTATAATAAATAATAATTGTCAACCAGCTACTGATAGGATTTTACCGTGAAGTGCGCCGGAGCGCCCTCTATGTGCACACGAGAGATTGAAAGATCAGAGAATAGGAGATAATACATATCAGTATCAGTGATCAATATATTATTATAATTACTGATCTACTGATCGGCTTTGACCGCGGAGGCGCGCGGAGCGTGCCGGAGCGCCATCTATGTGCATACGAGAGAGTAAAAGATCAGAGAGTAGGAGAGAATGCATATCATTATCAGTGATCAATATATTATTATAATTACTGATCCACTGATTGGCTTTGACCGCGGAGTCCGGAGTGTGCCGGAGCGCACTCTGAGTGCATACGAGAGAGTAAAAGATCAGAGAGTAGGAGAGAATGCATATCATTATCAGTGATCAGTATATTATTATAGTTACTGATCTACTGATCGGATTTGACCGCGGAGGCGCGCGAAGCGTGCCGGAGCGCTTTCTATGTGCTCACGAAGAGTAAAAAATCAGAGAGTAAGAGTAAAAATCAGAGAGTTACGAAAGAGTAAAAAATCAGAGAGTCGGAAAAAATGCATATCAGTATCAGTGATCAATATATTATTATAGTTACTGATCTACTGATCGGCTTTAACCGCGGAGGCGCGCGGAACGTGCCGGAGCGCCCTCCATGTGCATACGAGAGAGTAAAATATCAGAGAGTAGGAGAAAATGCATATCAGTAGCAGTGATCAATATATTTTTATTATTACTGATATACTGATCGGCTTTGACCGCGGAGTCCGGAGTGTGCCGGAGCGCACTCTGAGTGCATACGAGAGTAAAAAATCAGAGAGTAGAAGAGAATGCATATCATTATCAGTGATCAGTATATTATTATAATTACTGATCTACTGATCGGATTTGACCGCGGAGGCGCGCGAAGCGTGCCGGAGCGCCTTCTATGTGCTCACGAAAGAGTAAAAAATCAGAGAGTAAGAGTAAAAAATCAGAGAGTTACGAAAGAGTAAAAAATCAGAGAGTCGGAAAAAATGCATATCAGTATCAGTGATCAATATATTATTATATTTACTGATCTACTGATCGGCTTTAACCGCGGAGGCGCGCGGAACGTGCCGGAGCGCCCTCCATGTGCATACGAGAGAGTAAAATATCAGAGAGTAGGAGAAAATGCATATCAGTAGCAGTGATCTATATATTCTTATTTTTACTGATCTACTGATATACTTTGACCGCGGAAGCGCGCGAAGCGTGCCGGAGCGCTTTCTATGTGCATACGAGAAAGTGAAAGATCAGAGAGTCGGAGAAAATGCAAATCAGTAGCAACGATCAATATATTCTTATTATTACTGATGTACTGATCGACTTTGACCGCGGAGGCGCGCGGAGCGTGCCGGAGCGCTTTCTATGTGCATACGAGAAAGTGAAAGATCAGAGAGTCGGAGAAAATGCATATCAGTAGCAGTGATCAATATAGTCTTATTATTACTGATGTACTGATCGGCTTTGACCGCGGAGGCGCGCGAAGCGTGCCGGAGCGCTTTTTATGTGCATACGAGAAAGTGAACGATCAGAGAATAGGAGAAAATGCATTTCAGTATCAGTGATCAATGTATTATTATAATTACTGATATACTGATCGGCTTTGACCGCGGAGGCGCGCGAAGCGTGCCGAAGCGCTTTCTATGTGCATACTAGAGAGTGAAAGATCAGAGAGTCGGAGAAAATGCATATCAGTATCAGTGATCAATGTATTATTATAATTACTGATCTACTGATCGGCTTTGACCGCGGAGGCGCGCGAAGCGTGCCGAAGCGCTTTCTATGTGCATACTAGAGAGTGAAAGATCAGAGAGTCGGAGAAAATGCATATCAGTATCAGTGATCAATGTATTATTATAATTACTGATCTACTGATCGGCTTTGACCGCGGAGGCGCGCGAAGCGTGCCGGAGCGCCCTCTATGTGCATACGAGAGAAAAAATATCAGAGAGTAGGAGAAAATGCATATTAGTATTAGTGATAAATATCTTATTATAATTACTGATATACTGATCGGCTTTGACCGCGGAGGCGCGCGAAGCGTGCCGGAGCGCCCTCCATGTGCATACGAGAGAGATATCAGAGAGTCGGAGAAAATGCATATCAGTACATAGCAGTGATCAATATATTCCTATTATTACTGATCTACTGATAGACTTTGACCGCGGAGGAGCGCGAAGTGTGCCGGAGCGCTTTCTAGAACAAAGGAGAGAGAGAGACAGAGAGAGAGAGAGAGAGAGAGAGAGAGAAGCGGAGAAACGGAAAGTGTAGTTTAGTTATAACATATTTAACACTCATATACCGATAGTCTTCGGCTGCATCTCGGAGCGCCTTCTCTGAGCATAGGTAAGATAATATCAGTCAAGAATCGAAATTATCAACTATCTACTGTTAGATTGACATTGTTCAAACATTTTATATTACTGTAATTCAAAATTAAGGAAATACAATAAAGATCACTCTTTAGAAGGCTCTGACAACAGCACTTCTAGCACAGCTCCTAATAGCACTTCCAGAGCACATATCAAGTCAATCTATAAATCAATCGATAGATAATTTTCTCCTCTATTTTCTACCTATATCTCTAGCGCGCGAAGCGCGCTAGTCGCCCCGGCTGGGGCTATATAAAATTTGCTATGGTCGTTGTGTGTTTGTTTGTCCGGGCACATAACTCAAGTCACACTGCACATTCACGGCTCATACTCTAAACTTAACATTCTTCTTGTGACAGCATGCAATCGTTTCATTTTCACAATTACAGCTCTACTTACCGTATGACTTTACTAACAACTTGACATAGCCTGAAAAACTTTTCACCCATATGCTCAGTCCATGTTTAAAGATGTGAATCTAATACTGTAAACTTAGACTCAGCACACTATATTGACTTGACACACGTCACTAGGACTCATTCCGATAACTCCTTATATGGGTTTATATAGAATTTTCAAAATTTCAGAAGGACATAACTCAATACTGAAGAAACTTTTCACACTCAAACTACAAACTTAAGATCAACTAATCACTCTTAACAGACACACATTAGCATAGGTTCCTATCTAATTTCCTTAAATGGGTTCACTAACAATTCGGTTCACTTCTATGTAAACCTACCTTCAAACTTCATATTTTTTCATTAAACTTGCACAGTAACATGAAACATGCGTGTTATTTACAGTTTTACAGTTTCATTTCGAAAAACCAGTTCAAAAAAGTTTTACAGCAATTTTCATTTTCTGACAGGATCAATCACGTAAGATGCAAAACGCAAAAACCTTGAATATCTTTGTTTGTTTTGAAGACTAAAATTTCAAACTTCAGCTGATGATAGAAGACACTTGGCCGTTCACACCATTTCAATTTCAAATGAAATACTCATTCCGTTTTCAAAATATGAATGTTCAAATTTTCGTAGAAATTTTACATTTTCGATCATAACTTCTTTCGTTTTCAATATTAATTTTTCGAATTTTCATGGTAAATCACTCTCTATGACACAATCAACACAAACACGTATGCTCAACTCTATTACTGAAAATAAAAATCATATTTCATGATTCACTAGATCAACTACAATCCCTTACTATCTAAGAGTTGAGACCTGGATTTTGCACAGTAATTCATAACTCAAAAACTAATATTTACTGACAAAGATTCAGATTTTTCGCTTCACTGTGGAAGGATTTCACTTTTTCAAAAAACCTTGATTTTCAACAAAATGTGGCTCATTTTTGCAGTTGAGCATATTGACCGCTGACAGGATCAATCAGGCAAGATGCAAAACGTAAAATACAGTAGATCTAAGTTTCAACTTCTTAGAAAAACTATTTTTAATTCTCTCATTCCTTTCACCAATGACACCTTAGGTCCTGAGTACCTGCCAGGTACCATCACACCTGTAGTCGCTCACCTGTCACCTGAGATAAATTAGCATAAACTTAAAATTTCACTTTACGACCTTGTAACTTTCGTCTAGGTGAGAGTTGAAACCTGGATTTTCCTATTTAATTATCACTACCGTAATACCTTCATTCATGAATTATTTCACATTTTTAAAAAACGTTTCAATTTTATTTTTTTTCCAGTTTTCGTCTGTTTGAAACTGAAAATTGTATTAAATGTATATCTCGGTTGGTTTTCAAGGTAGAAGGTTCAAACTTATTACAGATAACAAGAAAACAAGTTCAATTTTTTTCGGTGAACAACAATAGTAAACAAGTGAACAAACAAGTAAACAAATCCAAATCTTCTGATTTTGATGTCTAATCGATACTAAATTAATCGGAGAGTTACAAAGTAGTGTTTACCAGTTAGGTAAACAAATAAACAAAATAGTAAACAACTCCAATACTTGAGATTTCGATGTCTCATGTGTACTAAACCTATAGGAGAGTTCAGATTTGATTGTTTGATGAGTTGACGCGGAGAGGCGAGCGCGCCGAAGGCGCGCGAGCCTCGGAGCGCAGTGCGGCGGCGAAGCCGCCGCCACTAGCGGGCCGGAGGCGAGCGAAGCGAGCCTCCGGCCCGCTAGTCGCCCCGGCAGGGCTATATAAAATTTGCTATGGTCGTTGTGTGTTTGTTTGTCCGGGCACATAACTCAAGTCACACTGCACATTCACAGCTTATACCCTAAACTTAACATTCTTCTTGTGACAGCATGCAATCGTTTCATTTTCACACGCACACCTCTACTTACCGTATGACTTTACTGACAACTTGACATAGCCTGAAAAACTTTTCACCCATATGCTCAGTCCATGTTTCAAGATGTGAATCTAATACTGTAAACTTAGACTCAGCACACTATATTGACTTGACACACGTCACTAGGACTCATTCCGATAACTCCTTATATGGATTTATATAGAATTTCCAAAATTTCAAAAGGACAGAACTCAGTACTGAAGAAACATTTCACACTCAAACTACAAACTTAAGATCAACTAATCACTCTTAACAGACACACATTAGCATAGGTTTCTATCTCATTTCCTTAAATGGGTTCACTAACAACTCGGTCCACTTCTATGTAAACCTACCTTCAAACTTCATATTTTTTCATGAAACTTGCACAGTAACATGAAACACGCGTTTTATTTACAGTTTTACAGTTTCATTTCGAAAAACCAGTTCAAAAAAGTTTTACAGCAATTTTCATTTTCTGACAGGATCAATCACGTAAGATGCAAAACGCAAAAACCTTGAATATCTTTGTTTGTTTTGAAGACTAAAATTTCAAACTACAGCTGATGATAGAAGACACTTGGCCGTTCACACCATTTCAATTTCAAATGAAATACTCATTCCGTTTTCAAAATATGAATATTCAAATTTTCGTGGAAATTTTAGATTTTTGATCATAACTTCTTTCGTTTTCAATATTAATTTTTCAAATTTTTATGGTAAATCACTCTCTATGACACAATCAACAAAAACACGTATGCTCAACTCTATTACTGAAAATAAAAATCATATTTCATGATTCACTAGATCAACTACAATCCCTTACTATCTAAGAGTTGAGACCTGGATTTGGCACAGTAATTCATAACTCAAAAACTAATATTTACTGACAAAGATTCAGATTTTTCGCTTCACTGTGGAAGGATTTCACTTTTTCAAAAAACCTTGATTTTCAACAAAATGTGGCTCATTTTTGCAGTTGAGCATATTGACCGCTGACAGGATCAATCAGGCAAGATGCAAAACGTAAAATACAGTAGATCCAAGTTTCAACTTCTTAGAAAAACTATTTTTAATTCTCTCATTCCTTTCACCAATGACACCTTAGGTCCTGAGTACCTGCCAGGTACCGTCTCACCTGTCGCCTCTCATCTGTCACCTGAGATAAATTAGCATAAACTTAAAATTTCACTTTACGACCCTGTAACTTTCGTCTGAAGAGAGTTGACACCTGGATTTTCCTATTTAATTATCACTACCGTAATACCTTTATTCATAAATTATTTCAGATCTGTAATTAATGTTTGAATTTTAATTAATTTTTCAATTTCCGCCTTTTTAATACTCAGAAATGTTATAAAATTTATAACTTTGTTATTTTATGAAGTAGAAGGTTCATACTTGGTACAGGTAACAAGTTAATAATTACATTTTTTTAAGGTAAACAACTTAGGTAAACAAGTAAACAAAAAAGTAAACAACTCCGAATCTCCTGATTTTGATAACTAATCGATACTAAACCTTAAGGAGAGTTAAGGTATAGTGTTTACAAGTAATGTAAACAAGTAAACAACTATAAAATTTGAGATTTCGATCTTTGATGTGTACTAGAGCCATAGTAGAGTTCAGATTTGAAGTGTTGATGATTTGAAGCGGAGAGGCGAGCGCGCCGAAGACGCGCGAGCCTCGGAGCGCAGTGCGGCGGCGAAGCCGCCGCCACTAGCGGGCCGGAGGCGAGCGAAGCGAGCCTCCGGCCCGCTAGTTCGCCCGCCCACCCCCTATAAAATTTGCTATGGTGTTTGTCTGTCTGTCTGTCCGGATGAGTATCTCAAGTTGTAGTGATCGATAGGGGTTGAGGTATGGAACTTAGACCTGAGGTGCTCACCGCACGCAATCGTTCACTTGGAGTCGTGATTCGACGTTTCCTTATATGGGTTGACCGAAACTCTGATGGACATAGACGAAATTTTGAGCACTTTTTATGTAAACTATGCTTCGTTTTCAAGCTACTGAGATGCCCTTTTGGGGTTAAGGTACTGTCGGGTAGAGAATTAAAATTTTGATGTATGACCTCATTTGCATATTTCCTAATATGGTAATGTTGTATCTTGGTCAGTTTTGATGCTGAAGAGTCCATACTTGGTATGTGACCTGGAGGCAAGTCAGCGATGTTGTTGTTTACATGTTTGTCAACAAGTAAACAAGTTTGTAAACAAATTTAAAGTTTGCTATGAAGGTATCTAAGATGATGTAGACTAAGAGGCGAGTTCAAAAATGTAGTTCACAGATGATGTAAACAAGTAAACAACTTTGTAAACAATCTGAACATGTGTTTTGAAGATGTCAAATGTTCAGTAACATTATTGGTGAGTCCAAAAATGTGGTTTACAGTTGTTGTAAACAAGTAAACAATTATGTAAACAACATGAACACGTGTTTTTAAGGTGTATAACGTGTAGTTGTGTAGTAGACTTACAGGCGAGTTCAAAAATGTTGTTTACATAAAGTGTAAACAAGTAAACAAATTTGTAAACAACGTTTAATTGTCTTCGTTTTTGGTATTTCGTGTTGTAATGTACTTCTTAGTTGGATTACAGGTTTGTGGACAGATTTTAGTTGATAAATTAGATTTGAGTGATGATTTCAGTTTTGATGTTTAAAAGTTGAGGCCGCCGAAGGCGGCCCTAGCCCGAGCGGCGCGCCAGCGCCGCTCGGGCTAGTCCCCCTTTCATACTAATATTTACTATGGTGTCTGTCTGTCTGTCCTTCCGGAGAGATATCTCTTTTCAAAGTATACCCTATTTGCTAATTTCTTTCAGAAAGTTTCTTCAACACCCGAGAACGCAAAATTCCAAATATCTCGTCAATAGCGATCTCCTAATCATAGATATCACCTAATCTCTTAACTATGGAGAAAAAATTCAAAATACTTCAATTAGAACCAAATTTGGAGAGTAGGTGAATCGACCTAGAAAAAATCGATAGCCGCGATACTAGCTGCCTGTGACCTCATCTTCATGCCCAAAAAGGCAAATGTACCCAAAATGCACCCAAAATTCATGGTCTTCGATTTCTATAAAAATTGAATAGAAGAAAGATTACGTATTATAGATTGTAGAAACTGGTTTCCTTTTTTGAAAAGTCACCAAATATGGCGAATATGATCGACTTTTCGTACAGACGAGACAGAGGGTCCAATTTGTAAACTTAAGCTTTTATGGGCAAAAAAGCCCTTCTGTCAAAATTTCAGATTGATCCGACTTTGTCTTCATACAGTATTAGACATTTTCTGAGCGCGCGTTACTTGCTGGGGTCGCGCCCACCGGATTGCTCGCTACCAGACGCAGGTCAACGGATCGATAACGAATAGTTGGCATTCGCAATCACTGACCCATATCCACTCAGTTGTGTCTTTTTTTGATAGGAATATGTCTAAATATAACAAGAATGAATTGAGTCAGTGGAAAAAGACAAAATTTCTATCTTCAACGAATATCTTTGACAAAACGAAACGTTGAAGGTTGAAAGTTAAGTAAAATGTTTCTAGACGTCAATAGATAGTAATTTCCAACGATCAATTCAACCTCAAACTGTTTCAAACTCCTTCACACGTGCGCACAACGTGTTAGGGCGCGCCAGCCGGCTTCTTTTCTCGAAGTCATTGTAGACGTAATATAGAACTACGTACTGCTTCTTTTTTCAGTTGAAACTAAGTTTAAGTTTGTTACTTGTACTCTTGTACATATTCAGTCAAAAATTCCGCTTTTCGATGCAGTACAGTGTCGAGTGGAAGTGAGGTGAGGTGAGAATCGAGTTCACCTTACATGTCATTTGGCAAGCACAGGCGATCAAATTATGTTTTTAGAACGTGAGAGAGTAGACAGTAGGAAAAGAAGACAGTAGAGAACAGAGTAGTACTTTCTCTTTTAAAAGTTTTTACATAACTGTCTCTCGAAAGTCGCAGTGACTACTGCAGATGTGAGAATAGAAGAGTAGACAGAAGGTTCCATAGTACTGTCTCTAGAAAGTTGTTTTCACCGCAGCGGAACGTGAAAGTATACAAGAGAGAGAGAATAGGAGAGGGAAAAGAGAAGAGAGAAGGAAGAGTAGACATAACTGTCTCTCTCGAAAGTCGCAGTGATAGTGATTACTGCAGATGTGAGAGTGAGAGTGGAAGAGGTGACAAGAGGTGAAAGTAGACAGAAGAAAACATAGTGATGTCTCTAGATAGTTGTTGTCACAGTAGAAGAAAAAGATGCAGAAGACAAACGAGAGCATAGTATTAGTATTGTCTCTAGAAAGTTGACAGTATACAAGAGAATATAATACTGTTTCTAGAAAATATAATAATGAGAGAGAAAGAGCAAGAGAGAAAGAGATAGCGATACAGTGGAAGACAGAGAAGAGAGAGAGGAGAGATAGGGAAGAGTTGACAAAACTGTGTCGAGGAAAGAGAGAGAGAGAGAGAGAGAGACATAGAGAGAGAAAGACATAGAGAGAGAAAGACATAGAGAGAGAGATAGAGAGAGAGAGGCTGGAGGAGAAGGAAGATAGGATGAAAAGTAGACGAACCTTGCGTGTTTGTATCTTTGCAAGAGTCATTAGAGATCATTCAACTATCAAACATGCAAGACGAACTATTCTTCTATTTCTCTATTTTTGTATACCTAGTGCGGAGGCGCGCGATAGCGCGCCGGAGCGCTAGTCTCCCAGAATAAAATTATATATGCATCGTCTGTGTGGGAGTGAGAGCGTGACTGGATGAAAAGTGTTCTGGTTGTCAAAGGACGGGGGGGGGAGTATGGTGGTGGGGCTCTATAGGGGCATCTCTCCTCGAGTGGTGTGTATGGAGGGAGGTGAGAGAGGAGCCGGGCCGTCGACCGTCTTAGGTGAAAGGGGACCACCAGAGAGCAGCCGGAGTGGAGTTGAGCCAGCGACACGCCAAGACAGTACGGGCGTACAAACACACAACGAACGACACAAACTAGACAGCATAAAGAAATAAAACATTGAACATGTATGCAAAAGATATTCGAAAAAGGACAGGGTCCTTAGTGTTTGAGATTGAATGAGGTTGTGGTATAGATAGATCAATACGTGCTTTCACAAATAGCGATTGCCGTTTTCTGAATATTGTTGGTAGTTTCTCTTGCATATTCCAGCACAAAACGGAGTTACAAACTTTTATCGCACAATTCAGACTAAAACAGAGTACGATAAACGAGTAAAGTCTTTAACACACACAAACAGAGACTGTGAGGCTAGCATGTCTGTTCCGCGGTGCTCTCGGTGATATTAACGCACGACGATCTGAAATTTTGCCTGTTTCCACTTCTTCTGCCTATCCCCATTTCTCTTTCTCTCTCTTTGTCTCTCTGTGTTTGTGTGTGACTCTCTCTCTCTCTCTCTCTCTCTCTCTCTCTCTCTCTCTGTGACTCTCTCTCTCTCTGTGACTCTCTCTCTCTCACCCCTCCATCCTGTCCGATTCCATACACAGCATGGCGCGATCCGAGACCGAGCACCCTTCCAGGAATCCTCTCAGTGACAAGACCGGGCCGAAGACGCAGCTGCCGCAGCGTCCTAGCCTTCCTGAAAAAGAATATATATATATATATATATAGAGAGAGAGAGAGAGAGGGGGGATAGGGAGAGAGAGTGAGAGAGAGAGAAAGAAAGAAAGAAATAGAGAGAGGGGCGCACCTTTGGTTCTCTTTTTTGCCGAAGCGGCGTCCGATCTGGCGCATCAACTGCTGCACAGACATCTCCCTTCTATGACCGTTCAGAACGATCAGCGCCAGACTCGCCCTCGGAATGCTCTGGGAAGATGAGATAGGGATAGAAAGGGAGGGAGAGAAAGAGAGAGACAGACAGAGAGACGGAGAGAAACGCACCTGGATATCTCTGAGAAAGACGGTGTGGTGTATGTTTAAACTGCACGGGCGGCCGTCATAAACAAGGCACTGCGCCAGAGTGCGCGTTGTCTGCACTCCACGGGAGAGCGACGGAGGAGCAGCATCATCCTGAGCGGAAGATCTCTCTCTCTCTCTTCTTTCTTTCTCTCTTTCTCTCTTTCCCTCTCCCTCTCACTCTCTGTCTTCTCACCTGTCCATTAGTAGCCATGGTCGACCGTGCGCCGGGTTGTAGATGTGATAAATGACGGATGTTAAAACGTCACCAAACGATGGATGATTGAAACAGATCTACTGATCGGATGAAATGAACCCATCAGCGGCAGTGTCAGACTCGGACCAGTTGAGGCGAGTGTTTCTCATGGGACATCTGGTACGAAAACACGACACAGTCAGAATCAGAATATTTATCTCGAATCAAATAGCACATGGCAATGTAATTTACGGTAAGGTTACGGTAAAGTACAGTAATGCGACGCCTACGGCGAGTTCCAACAATACGGGTTTCGGTGGTCCCGTGGATGCGTACGTATTGTTGGTGATGCTTGTCATCTGGTACGAAAACACGACACAGTACGAATGCCGTTTTGAAGAGAATTATCACCAGCCCCGCCCCCGCTGGCCCCGCCCACTCACCGCGCACACCTGTCGGGTAGTCACCTGGACGGCGCGTTGTCCCCCTTGGCATAGGGCGGATAGGAGGAGGGAGACATCTCACTGAGTCGCCTCGTCGCAGCAACGCTCCACTGGAACCTGCAAGGAAAACAGCGAGTCGCATCTCTCTCTCTCTCGAGTGAGTAAATGAGTAAGTGAGAGAGAGAGTGAGTGAGAGAAAGAGAGTGGATCGACGGCGCTTCCTAGCTGAACCTGAATAACAGACTCGACAACTCCACGATAAGTATGTATGTTCGGTGCTAGCTAGAATTAGAATTTTCCCAGCACAAAAAAAACAGTGTGAGCTGCGCAAGTGAAAAAGAAAATCATAAGTATGTACGTTTCACCACTTTTTTTAAACAACATAAGTGAAGTAACCATCAATATTTGGTGGTTTCCATGACTCAAACACAAACTCATATAATAGGAAAGTGAATAATAACTCCGTTTGAACGCAGCTCTACATTTCTTGTCTAAAAAATGGTGTTGTCCAATAGTAATACAGTACACTAAAATGTTGGACAACGAAAATTTTATCTCACGTTAACAGATCCTATTCACAAAGCTGTCACCACACCAAGCTATATAGCTTATTATCTTTTAAAGAAGGCCTCCACGGAAAAAAAACATTAGGGGTCAATATTTACAGATAATCGTGAATTGAATCTATCTACAAAAGAAATATTTTCTCTCTCTCTCTCTCTCTCTCTCTCTCTCTCTACATGATGCACCCGGGGATGGGCGGAATGATTTAGGGCGGTGAAATGCCGTACGAGGAGGACAGCAGCTACGGGGACAACGGGGACACGACGACGGAGGACGAGCGGGCGATGTGGACGAGCACGCGAGCAGCAGCAGCGCCTCGGCCACAGACCACACCTTGCCCCGCAAGAACTCGGCCGGAACATCCGAGGCTCACCCACATCTCTCTCTCTCTCTCTCTCTCTCTCTCTCTCTCTACATGATGCACCCGGGGATGGGCGGAATGATTTAGGGCGATGGAATGCCGTACGATGAGGACAGCAGCTACGGGGACAACGGGGACACGACGACGGAGGACGAGCGGGCGATGTGGACGAGCACGCGAGCAGCAGCAGCGCCTCGGCCACAGACCACACCTCGCCCCGCAAGAACTCGGCCGGAACATCCGAGGCTCACCCACATCTCTCTATCTCTCTCTCTCTCTCTCTCTCTCTCTCTCTCTCTCTCTCTACATGATGCACCCGGGGATGGGCGGAATGATTTAGGGCGATGGAATGCCGTACGATGAGGACAGCAGCTACGGGGACAACGGGGACACGACGACGGAGGACGAGCGGGCGATGTGGACGAGCACGCGAGCAGCAGCAGCGCCTCGGCCACAGATCACACCTCGCCCCGCAAGAACGCGGCCGGAACATCCGAGGCTCACCCACATCTCTCTCTCTCTCTCTCTCTCTCTCTCTCTCTACATGATGCACCCGGGGATGGGCGGAATGATTTAGGGCGATGGATTGCCGTACGAGGAGGACAGCAGCTACGGGGACAACGGGGACACGACGACGGAGGACGAGCGGGCGATGTGGACGAGCACGCGAGCAGCAGCAGCGCCTCGGCCACAGACCACACCTCGCCCAGCAAGAACTCGGCCGGAACATCCGAGGCTCACCCACATCTCTCTCTCTCTCTCTCTCTCTCTCTCTCTCTCTCTCTCTCTCTACATGATGCACCCGGGGATGGGCGGAATGATTTAGGGCGATGGAATGCCGTACGATGAGGACAGCAGCTACGGGGACAACGGGGACACGACGACGGAGGACGAGCGGGCGATGTGGACGAGCACGCGAGCAGCAGCAGCGCCTCGGCCACAGACCACACCTCGCCCAGCAAGAACTCGGCCGGAACATCCGAGGCTCACCCACATCTCTCTATCTCTCTCTCTCTCTCTCTCTCTCTCTCTCTCTCTCTCTCTCTACATGATGCACCCGGGGATGGGCGGAATGATTTAGGGCGATGGAATGCCGTACGATGAGGACAGCAGCTACGGGGACAACGAGGACACGACGACGGAGGACGAGCGGGCGATGTGGACGAGCACGCGAGCAGCAGCAGCGCCTCGGCCACAGACCACACCTCGCCCCGCAAGAACTCGGCCGGAACATCCGAGGCTCACCCACATCTCTCTCTCTCTCTCTCTCTCTCTCTCTCTCTCTCTCTCTCTCTACATGATGCACCCGGGGATGGGCGGAATGATTTAGGGCGATGGAATGCCGTACGATGAGGACAGCAGCTACGGGGACAACGGGGACACGACGACGGAGGACGAGCGGGCGATGTGGACGAGCACGCGAGCAGCAGCAGCGCCTCGGCCACAGATCACACCTCGCCCCGCAAGAACGCGGCCGGAACATCCGAGGCTCACCCACATCTCTCTCTCTCTCTCTCTCTCTCTCTCTACATGATGCACCCGGGGATGGGCGGAATGATTTAGGGCGGTGAAATGCCGTACGAGGAGGACAGCAGCTACGGGGACAACGGGGACACGACGACGGAGGACGAGCGGGCGATGTGGACGAGCACGCGAGCAGCAGCAGCGCCTCGGCCACAGACCACACCTTGCCCCGCAAGAACTCGGCCGGAACATCCGAGGCTCACCCACATCTCTCTCTCTCTCTCTCTCTCTCTCTCTCTCTCTACATGATGCACCCGGGGATGGGCGGAATGATTTAGGGCGATGGAATGCCGTACGATGAGGACAGCAGCTACGGGGACAACGGGGACACGACGACGGAGGACGAGCGGGCGATGTGGACGAGCACGCGAGCAGCAGCAGCGCCTCGGCCACAGACCACACCTCGCCCCGCAAGAACTCGGCCGGAACATCCGAGGCTCACCCACATCTCTCTATCTCTCTCTCTCTCTCTCTCTCTCTCTCTCTCTCTACATGATGCACCCGGGGATGGGCGGAATGATTTAGGGCGATGGAATGCCGTACGATGAGGACAGCAGCTACGGGGACAACGGGGACACGACGACGGAGGACGAGCGGGCGATGTGGACGAGCACGCGAGCAGCAGCAGCGCCTCGGCCACAGATCACACCTCGCCCCGCAAGAACGCGGCCGGAACATCCGAGGCTCACCCACATCTCTCTCTCTCTCTCTCTCTCTCTCTCTACATGATGCACCCGGGGATGGGCGGAATGATTTAGGGCGATGGATTGCCGTACGAGGAGGACAGCAGCTACGGGGACAACGGGGACACGACGACGGAGGACGAGCGGGCGATGTGGACGAGCACGCGAGCAGCAGCAGCGCCTCGGCCACAGACCACACCTCGCCCAGCAAGAACTCGGCCGGAACATCCGAGGCTCACCCACATCTCTCTATCTCTCTCTCTCTCTCTCTCTCTCTCTCTCTCTCTACATGATGCACCCGGGGATGGGCGGAATGATTTAGGGCGATGGAATGCCGTACGATGAGGACAGCAGCTACGGGGACAACGGGGACACGACGACGGAGGACGAGCGGGTGATGTGGACGAGCACGCGAGCAGCAGCAGCGCCTCGGCCACAGACCACACCTCGCCCAGCAAGAACTCGGCCGGAACATCCGAGGCTCACCCACATCTCTCTATCTCTCTCTCTCTCTCTCTCTCTCTCTCTCTCTACATGATGCACCCGGGGATGGGCGGAATGATTTAGGGCGATGGAATGCCGTACGATGAGGACAGCAGCTACGGGGACAACGGGGACACGACGACGGAGGACGAGCGGGCGATGTGGACGAGCACGCGAGCAGCAGCAGCGCCTCGGCCACAGACCACACCTCGCCCCGCAAGAACTCGGCCGGAACATCCGAGGCTCACCCACATCTCTCTATCTCTCTCTCTCTCTCTCTCTCTCTCTCTCTCTCTCTCTCTCTCTACATGATGCACCCGGGGATGGGCGGAATGATTTAGGGCGATGGAATGCCGTACGATGAGGACAGCAGCTACGGGGACAACGGGGACACGACGACGGAGGACGAGCGGGCGATGTGGACGAGCACGCGAGCAGCAGCAGCGCCTCGGCCACAGATCACACCTCGCCCCGCAAGAACGCGGCCGGAACATCCGAGGCTCACCCACATCTCTCTCTCTCTCTCTCTCTCTCTACATGATGCACCCGGGGATGGGCGGAATGATTTAGGGCGATGGATTGCCGTACGAGGAGGACAGCAGCTACGGGGACAACGGGGACACGACGACGGAGGACGAGCGGGCGATGTGGACGAGCACGCGAGCAGCAGCAGCGCCTCGGCCACAGACCACACCTCGCCCAGCAAGAACTCGGCCGGAACATCCGAGGCTCACCCACATCTCTCTCTCTCTCTCTCTCTCTCTCTACATGATGCACCCGGGGATGGGCGGAATGATTTAGGGCGATGGAATGCCGTACGAGGAGGACAGCAGCTACGGGGACAACGGGGACACGACGACGGAGGGCGAGCGGGCGATGTGGACGAGCACGCGAGCAGCAGCAGCGCCTCGGCCACAGACCACACCTCGCCCCGCAAAAACGCGGCCGGAATATTCGAAATTCGAGGGTCACCCACATCTCTCTCTCTCTCTCTCTCTCTCTCTCTACATGATGCACCCGGGGATGGGCGGAATGATTTAGGGCGATGGAATGCCGTACGAGGAGGACAGCAGCTACGGGGACAAGGGGGACACGACGACGGAGGACGAGCGGGCGATGTGGACGAGCACGCGAGCAGCAGCAGCGCCTCGGCCACAGACCACACCTCGCCCAGCAAGAACTCGGCCGGAACATCCGAGGCTCACCCACATCTCTCTCTCTCTCTCTCTCTCTCTCTCTCTACATGATGCACCCGGGGATGGGCGGAATGATTTAGGGCGATGGAATGCCGTACGAGGAGGACAGCAGCTACGGGGACAACGGGGACACGACGACGGAGGACGAGCGGGCGATGTGGACGAGCACGCGAGCAGCAGCAGCGCCTCGGCCACAGACCACACCTCGCCCCGCAAGAACTCGGCCGGAACATCCGAGGCTCACCCACATCTCTCTATCTCTCTCTCTCTCTCTCTCTCTCTCTCTCTCTACATGATGCACCCGGGGATGGGCGGAATGATTTAGGGCGATTGAATGCCGTACGAGGAGGACAGCAGCTACGGGGACAACGGGGACACGACGACGGAGAACGAGCGGGCGATGTGGACGAGCACGCGAGCAGCAGCAGCGCCTCGGCCACAGACCACACCTCGCCCAGCAAGAACTCGGCCGGAACATCCGAGGCTCACCCACATCTCTCTCTCTCTCTCTCTCTCTCTCTCTCTCTACATGATGCACCCGGGGATGGGCGGAATGATTTAGGGCGATGGAATGCCGTACGAGGAGGACAGCAGCTACGGGGACAACGGGGACACGACGACGGAGGACGAGCGGGCGATGTGGACGAGCACGCGAGCAGCAGCAGCGCCTCGGCCGCCGACCACACCTCGCCCCGCAAAAACTCGGCCGGAACATCCGAGGCACACCCACATCTCTCTCTCTCTCTCTCTCTCTCTCTCTCTCTCTCTACATGATGCACCCGGGGATGGGCGGAATGATTTAGGGCGATGGAATGCCGTACGAGGAAGACAGCAGCTACGGGGACAACGGGGACACGACGACGGAGGACGAGCGGGCGATGTGGACGAGCACGCGAGCAGCAGCAGCGCCTCGGCCACAGACCACACCTCGCCCCGCAAGAACTCGGCCGGAACATCCAAGGCTCACCCACATCTCTCTCTCTCTCTCTCTCTCTCTCTACATGATGCACCCGGGGATGGGAGGAATGATTTAGGGCGATGGAATGCCGTACGAGGAGAACAGCAGCTACGGGGACAACGGGGACACGACGACGGACGACGAGCGGGCGATGTGAACGAGCACGCGAGCAGCAGCAGCGCCTCGGCCACAGACCACACCTCGCCCCGCAAGAACTCGGAACATCCGAGGCTCACCCACATCTCTCTCTCTCTCTCTCTCTCTCTCTCTACATGATGCACCCGGGGATGGGCGGAATGATTTAGGGCGATGGAATGCCGTACGAGGAGGACAGCAGCTACGGGGACAACGGGGACACGACGACGGAGGACGAGCGGGCGATGTGGACGAGCACGCGAGCAGCAGCAGCGCCTCGGCCACAGACCACACCTCGCCCCGCAAGAACTCGGAACATCCGAGGCTCACCCACATCTCTCTGTCTCTCTCTCTCTCTCTCTCTCTCTCTCTCTCTCTCTACATGTACACCCGGGGATGGGCGGAATGATTTAGGGCGATGGAATGCCGTACGAGGAGGACAGCAGCTACGGGGACAACGGGGACACGACGACGGAGGACGAGCGGGCGATGTGGACGAGCACGCGAGCAGCAGCAGCGCCTCGGCCACAGACCACACCTCGCCCCGCAAGAACTCGGCCGGAACATCCGAGGCTCACCCACATCTCTCTCTCTCTCTCTCTCTCTCTCTCTCTCTACATGATGCACCCGGGGATGGGCGGAATGATTTAGGGCGATGGAATGCCGTACGAGGAGGACAGCAGCTACGGGGACAACGGGGACACGACGACGGAGTGCGAGCGGGCGATGTGGACGAGCACGCGAGCAGCAGCAGCGCCTCGGCCACAGACCACACCTCGCCCCGCAAGAACTCGGCCGGAACATCCGAGGCTCACCCACATCTCTCTCTCTCTCTCTCTCTCTCTCTCTACATGATGCACCCGGGGATGGGCGGAATGATTTAGGGCGATGGAATGCCGTACGAGGAGGACAGCAGCTACGGGGACAACGGGGACACGACGACGGAGGGCGAGCGGGCGATGTGGACGAGCACGGTTGCGATTTCTGCGAGATTAGAGCGCACGAGATATGGATGGGATCGTTGAGCGCACGAATGCACGTGTAGTTTAGATAGTGTGGGTCATCCTTGTCTCCTTCATGTCGTGTTGTTAGTCTTCTTGATACACATGTCTACTAATCAACGTGTTCGCCAATCGAATCAGTTTGTATTTCGCGAAAGCGGCGCGCGGTGGTGTAAACCCGGCGCAAATCGCGCGACGCTGGCGGGTAAGAGACGCAGTAGCCTCAGAAGGGCAGATATCTCTCAGCGAGTGGCGGTGCTGGATATACCCATTTTGTCCAGTCCGAAAGTTAACGGTTTCATAAGCTGTAATGAGTAGGACGGAAGGGTGGCACCGTTTCGCATCCAATTTTTGGAAGCTCAGTCGGGACTAGTACCGTCTGAGCAAAAACATAAACAAAGTGGAACCAACGCAGATACACAGTACCGTCGTTACTGAGAGAATTGTTCACTGTACTTACTTACAACTACACATTTCTCTCCTCTCTGTCATCGTAAAAATCCAAAATACTTGGCCGCATGTCCCCATTTCACTCTCCTTCTCCTACTATCTCCTCTCCCTCCACCGTCCACTCCCTCCTTTTACTACCTCGTCACCCTCTCCTTACATCACACTTCATCCTTTTTCCTCTCTACTTGATGCAGTCGAGGATGGGCGGAATGATTTAGGGCGGTGAAATGCCGTACTAGGAGGACAGCAGCTACGGGGACAACGGGGACACGACGACGGAGGACGAGCGGGCGATGTGGACGAGCACGCGAGCAGCAGCAGCGCCTCGGCCACAGACCACACCTCGCCCCGCAAGAACTCGGCCGGAACATCCGAGGCTCACCCACATCTCTCTCTCTCTCTCTCTCTCTCTCTCTCTACATGATGCACCCGGGGATGGGCGGAATGATTTAGGGCGATGGAATGCCGTACGAGGAGGACAGCAGCTACGGGGACAACGGGGACACGACGACGGAGGACGAGCGGGCGATGTGGACGAGCACGCGAGCAGCAGCAGCGCCTCGGCCACAGACCACACCTCGCCCCTCAAGAACTCGGAACATCCGAGGCTCACCCACATCTCTCTCTCTCTCTCTCTCTCTCTTTCTCTTTCTCTCTACATGATGCACCCGGGGATGGGCGGAATGATTTAGGGCGATGGAATGCCGTACGAGGAGGACAGCAGCTACGGGGACAACGGGGACACGACGACGGAGGACGAGCGGGCGATGTGGACGAGCACGCGAGCAGCAGCAGCGCCTCGGCCACAGACCACACCTCGCCCCGCAAGAACGCGGCCGGAACATCCGAGGCTCACCCACATCTCTCTCTCTCTCTCTCTCTCTCTCTCTCTCTCTCTACATGATGCACCCGGGGATGGGCGGAATGATTTAGGGCGATGGAATGCCGTACGAGGAGGACAGCAGCTACGGGGACAACGGGGACACGACGACGGAGGACGAGCGGGCGATGTGGACGAGCACGCGAGCAGCAGCAGCGCCTCGGCCACAGACCACACCTCGCCCCGCAAGAACGCGGCCGGAATATTCGAAATTCGAGGCTCACCCATATCTCTCTCTCTCTCTCTCTCTCTCTCTCTTTCTCTCAATAATGCAGCCGGGGATGGGCGGAATGATTTAGGGCGATGGAATGCCGTACGAGGAGGAAAACAGCTACGGGGACAACGGGGACACGACGACGGAGGACGAGCGGGCGATGTGGACGAGCACGGTTGCGATTTTTGCGAGAGTAGAGCGCACGAGATATGGATGGGATCGTTGAGCGCACGAATGCACGTGTAGTTTAGATAGTGTGGGTCATCCTTGTCTCCTTCATGTCGTGTTGTTAGTCTTCTTGATACACATGTCTACTAATCAACGTGTTCGCCAATCGAATCAGTTTGTATTTCGCAAAAGCGGCGCGCGGTGGTGTAAACCCGGCGCAAATCGCGCGACGCTGGCGGGTAAGAGACGCAGTAGCCTCAGAAGGGCAGATATCTCTCAGCGAGTGGCGGTGCTGGATATACCCATTTTGTCCAGTCCGAAAGTTAACGGTTTCATAAGCTGTAATGAGTAGGACGGAAGGGTGGCACCGTTTCGCATCCAATTTTTGGAAGCTCAGTCGGGACTAGTACCGTCTGAGCAAAAACATAAACAAAGTGGAACCAACGCAGATACACAGTACCGTCGTTACTGAGAGAACTGTTCACTGTACTTACTTACAACTACACATTTCTCTCCTCTCTGTCATCGTAAAAATCCAAAACACTTGGCCGCATGTCCCCATTTCACTTTCCTTCTCCTACTATCTCGTCTCCCTCCACCGTCCACTCCCTCCTTTTACTACCTCGTCACCCTCTCCTTACATCACACTTCATCCCTTTTTCTCTCTACTTGATGCAGTCGAGGATGGGCGGAATGATTTAGGGCGGTGAAATGCCGTACGAGGAGGACAGCAGCTACGGGGACAACGGGGACACGACTACGGAGGACGAGCGGGCGATGTGGACGAGCACGCGAGCCGCAGCAGCGCCTCGGCCACAGACCACACCTCGCCCCGCAAGAACTCGGCCGGAACATCCGAGGCTCACCCACATCTCTCTCTCTCTCTCTCTCTCTCTCTCTCTCTCTCTCTCTCTACATGATGCACCCGGGGCTGGGCGGAATGATTTAGGGCGATGGAATGCCGTACGAGGAGGACAGCAGCTACGGGGACAACGGGGACACGACGACGGAGGACGAGCGGGCGATGTGGACGAGCACGCGAGCAGCAGCAGCGCCTCGGCCACAGACCACGCCTCGCCCCGCAAGAACGCGGCCGGAACATCCGAGGCTCACCCACATCTCTCTCTCTCTCTCTCTCTCTACATGATGCACCCGGGGCTGGGCGGAATGATTTAGGGCGATGGAATGCCGTACGAGGAGGACAGCAGCTACGGGGACAACGGGGACACGACGACGGAGGACGAGCGGGCGATGTGGACGAGCACGCGAGCAGCAGCAGCGCCTCGGCCACAGACCACACCTCGCCCCGCAAGAACTCGGCCGGAACATCCGAGGCTCACCCACATCTCTCTCTCTCTCTCTCTCTCTCTCTCTCTCTACATGATGCACCCGGGGATGGGCGGAATGATTTAGGGCGATGGAATGCCGTACGAGGAGGACAGCAGCTACGGGGACAACGGGGACACGACGACGGAGGACGAGCGGGCGATGTGGACGAGCACGCGAGCAGCAGCAGCGCCTCGGCCACAGACCACACCTCGCCCCGCAAGAACTCGGCCGGAACATCCGAGGCTCACCCACATCTCTCTCTCTCTCTCTCTCTCTCTCTCTCTCTACATGATGCACCCGGGGATGGGAGGAATGATTTAGGGCGATGGAATGCCGTACGAGGAGGACAGCAGCTACGGGGACAACGGGGACACGACGACGGAGGACGAGCGGGCGATGTGGACGAGCACGCGAGCAGCAGCAGCGCCTCGGCCACAGACCACACCTCGCCCCGCAAGAACTCGGAACATCCGAGGCTCACCCACATCTCTCTCTCTCTCTCTCTTTCTCTTTCTCTCTACATGATACACCCGGGGATGGGCGGAATGATTTAGGGTTTAGGGCGATGGAATGCCGTACGAGGAGGACAGCAGCTACGGGGACAATGGGGACACGACGACGGAGGACGAGCGGGCGATGTGGACGAGCACGCGAGCAGCAGCAGCGCCTCGGCCACAGACCACACCTCGCCCCGCAAAAACTCGGCCGGAACATCCGAGGCTCACCCACATCTCTCTCTCTCTCTCTCTCTCTCTCTCTCTCTCTACATGATGCACCCGGGGCTGGGCGGAATGATTTAGGGCGATGGAATGCCGTACGAGGAGGACAGCAGCTACGGGGACAACGGGGACACGACGACGGAGGACGAGCGGGCGATGTGGACGAGCACGCGAGCAGCAGCAGCGCCTCGGCTACAGACCACACCTCGCCCCGCAAGAACTCGGCCGGAACATCCGAGGCTCACCCACATCTCTCTCTCTCTCTCTCTCTCTCTCTCTCTCTCTCTCTCTCTACATGATGCACCCGGGGATGGGCGGAATGATTTAGGGCGATGGAATGCCGTACGAGGAGGACAGCAGCTACGGGGACAACGGGGACACGACGACGGAGGACGAGCGGGCGATGTGGACGAGCACGCGAGCAGCAGCAGCGCCTCGGCCACAGACCACACCTCGCCCCGCAAGAACTCGGCCGGAACATCCGAGGCTCACCCACATCTCTCTCTCTCTCTCTCTCTCTCTCTCTCTACATGATGCACCCGGGGATGGGCGGAATGATTTAGGGCGATGGAATGCCGTACGAGGAGAACAGCAGCTACGGGGACAACGGGGACACGACGACGGAGGACGAGCGGGCGATGTGGACGAGCACGCGAGCAGCAGCAGCGCCTCGGCCACAGACCACACCTCGCCCCGCAAGAACTCGGCCGGAACATCCGAGGCTCACCCACATCTCTCTATCTCTCTCTCTCTCTCTCTCTCTCTCTCTCTCTCTCTCTACATGATGCACCCGGGGATGGGCGGAATGATTTAGGGCGATGGAATGCCGTACGAGGAGGACAGCAGCTACGGGGACAACGGGGACACGACGACGGAGGACGAGCGGGCGATGTGGACGAGCACGCGAGCAGCAGCAGCGCCTCGGCCACAGACCACACCTCGCCCAGCAAGAACTCGGCCGGAACATCCGAGGCTCACCCACATCTCTCTCTCTCTCTCTCTCTCTCTCTCTCTCTCTACATGATGCACCCGGGGATGGGCGGAATGATTTAGGGCGATGGAATGCCGTACGAGGAGGACAGCAGCTACGGGGACAACGGGGACACGACGACGGAGGACGAGCGGGCGATGTGGACGAGCACGCGAGCAGCAGCAGCGCCTCGGCCGCCGACCACACCTCGCCCCGCAAGAACTCGGCCGGAACATCCGAGGCACACCCACATCTCTCTCTCTCTCTCTCTCTCTCTCTCTCTCTACATGATGCACCCGGGGATGGGCGGAATGATTTAGGGCGATGGAATGCCGTACGAGGAAGACAGCAGCTACGGGGACAACGGGGACACGACGACGGAGGACGAGCGGGCGATGTGGACGAGCACGCGAGCAGCAGCAGCGCCTCGGCCACAGACCACACCTCGCCCCGCAAGAACTCGGCCGGAACATCCGAGGCTCACCCACATCTCTCTCTCTCTCTCTCTCTCTCTCTCTCTACATGATGCACCCGGGGATGGGCGGAATGATTTAGGGCGATGGAATGCCGTACGAGGAGGACAGCAGCTACGGGGACAACGGGGACACGACGACGGAGGACGAGCGGGTGATGTGGACGAGCACGCGAGCAGCAGCAGCGCCTCGGCCGCCGACCACACCTCGCCCCGCAAGAACTCGGCCGGAACATCCGAGACACACCCACATCTCTCTCTCTCTCTCTCTCTCTCTCTCTCTCTACATGATGCACCCGGGGATGGGCGGAATGATTTAGGGCGATGGAATGCCGTACGAGGAGGAAAACAGCTACGAGGACAACGGGGACACGACGACGGAGGACGAGCGGGCGATGTGGACGAGCACGGTTGCGATTTCTGCGAGATTAGAGCGCACGAGATATGGATGGGATCGTTGAGCGCACGAATGCACGTGTAGTTTAGATAGTGTGGGTCATCCTTGTCTCCTTCATGTCGTGTTGTTAGTCTTCTTGATACACATGTCTACTAATCAACGTGTTCGCCAATCGAATCAGTTTGTATTTCGCGAAAGCGGCGCGCGGTGGTGTAAACCCGGCGCAAATCGCGCGACGCTGGCGGGTAAGAGACGCAGTAGCCTCAGAAGGGCAGATATCTCTCAGCGAGTGGCGGTGCTGGATATACCCATTTTGTCCAGTCCGAAAGTTAACGGTTTCATAAGCTGTAATGAGTAGGACGGAAGGGTGGCACCGTTTCGCATCCAATTTTTGGAAGCTCAGTCGGGACTAGTACCGTCTGAGCAAAAACATAAACAAAGTGGAACCAACGCAGATACACAGTACCGTCGTTACTGAGAGAATTGTTCACTGTACTTACTTACAACTACACATTTCTCTCCTCTCTGTCATCGTAAAAATCCAAAATACTTGGCCGCATGTCCCCATTTCACTCTCCTTCTCCTACTATCTCCTCTCCCTCCACCGTCCACTCCCTCCTTTTACTACCTCGTCACCCTCTCCTTACATCACACTTCATCCTTTTTCCTCTCTACTTGATGCAGTCGAGGATGGGCGGAATGATTTAGGGCGGTGAAATGCCGTACTAGGAGGACAGCAGCTACGGGGACAACGGGGACACGACGACGGAGGACGAGCGGGCGATGTGGACGAGCACGCGAGCAGCAGCAGCGCCTCGGCCACAGACCACACCTCGCCCCGCAAGAACTCGGCCGGAACATCCGAGGCTCACCCACATCTCTCTCTCTCTCTCTCTCTCTCTACATGATGCACCCGGGGATGGGCGGAATGATTTAGGGCGATGGAATGCCGTACGAGGAGGACAGCAGCTACGGGGACAACGGGGACACGACGACGGAGGACGAGCGGGCGATGTGGACGAGCACGCGAGCAGCAGCAGCGCCTCGGCCACAGACCACACCTCGCCCCTCAAGAACTCGGAACATCCGAGGCTCACCCACATCTCTCTCTCTCTCTCTCTCTCTCTCTCTCTCTCTCTTTCTCTTTCTCTCTACATGATGCACCCGGGGATGGGCGGAATGATTTAGGGCGATGGAATGCCGTACGAGGAGGACAGCAGCTACGGGGACAACGGGGACACGACGACGGAGGACGAGCGGGCGATGTGGACGAGCACGCGAGCAGCAGCAGCGCCTCGGCCACAGACCACACCTCGCCCCGCAAGAACGCGGCCGGAACATCCGAGGCTCACCCACATCTCTCTCTCTCTCTCTCTCTCTCTCTCTCTCTACATGATGCACCCGGGGATGGGCGGAATGATTTAGGGCGATGGAATGCCGTACGAGGAGGACAGCAGCTACGGGGACAACGGGGACACGACGACGGAGGACGAGCGGGCGATGTGGACGAGCACGCGAGCAGCAGCAGCGCCTCGGCCACAGACCACACCTCGCCCCGCAAGAACGCGGCCGGAATATTCGAAATTCGAGGCTCACCCATATCTCTCTCTCTCTCTCTCTCTCTCTCTTTCTCTCAATAATGCAGCCGGGGATGGGCGGAATGATTTAGGGCGATGGAATGCCGTACGAGGAGGAAAACAGCTACGGGGACAACGGGGACACGACGACGGAGGACGAGCGGGCGATGTGGACGAGCACGGTTGCGATTTTTGCGAGAGTAGAGCGCACGAGATATGGATGGGATCGTTGAGCGCACGAATGCACGTGTAGTTTAGATAGTGTGGGTCATCCTTGTCTCCTTCATGTCGTGTTGTTAGTCTTCTTGATACACATGTCTACTAATCAACGTGTTCGCCAATCGAATCAGTTTGTATTTCGCAAAAGCGGCGCGCGGTGGTGTAAACCCGGCGCAAATCGCGCGACGCTGGCGGGTAAGAGACGCAGTAGCCTCAGAAGGGCAGATATCTCTCAGCGAGTGGCGGTGCTGGATATACCCATTTTGTCCAGTCCGAAAGTTAACGGTTTCATAAGCTGTAATGAGTAGGACGGAAGGGTGGCACCGTTTCGCATCCAATTTTTGGAAGCTCAGTCGGGACTAGTACCGTCTGAGCAAAAACATAAACAAAGTGGAACCAACGCAGATACACAGTACCGTCGTTACTGAGAGAACTGTTCACTGTACTTACTTACAACTACACATTTCTCTCCTCTCTGTCATCGTAAAAATCCAAAACACTTGGCCGCATGTCCCCATTTCACTTTCCTTCTCCTACTATCTCGTCTCCCTCCACCGTCCACTCCCTCCTTTTACTACCTCGTCACCCTCTCCTTACATCACACTTCATCCCTTTTTCTCTCTACTTGATGCAGTCGAGGATGGGCGGAATGATTTAGGGCGGTGAAATGCCGTACGAGGAGGACAGCAGCTACGGGGACAACGGGGACACGACTACGGAGGACGAGCGGGCGATGTGGACGAGCACGCGAGCCGCAGCAGCGCCTCGGCCACAGACCACACCTCGCCCCGCAAGAACTCGGCCGGAACATCCGAGGCTCACCCACATCTCTCTCTCTCTCTCTCTCTCTCTCTACATGATGCACCCGGGGCTGGGCGGAATGATTTAGGGCGATGGAATGCCGTACGAGGAGGACAGCAGCTACGGGGACAACGGGGACACGACGACGGAGGACGAGCGGGCGATGTGGACGAGCACGCGAGCAGCAGCAGCGCCTCGGCCACAGACCACGCCTCGCCCCGCAAGAACGCGGCCGGAACATCCGAGGCTCACCCACATCTCTCTCTCTCTCTCTCTCTCTCTCTCTCTCTCTCTCTACATGATGCACCCGGGGCTGGGCGGAATGATTTAGGGCGATGGAATGCCGTACGAGGAGGACAGCAGCTACGGGGACAACGGGGACACGACGACGGAGGACGAGCGGGCGATGTGGACGAGCACGCGAGCAGCAGCAGCGCCTCGGCCACAGACCACACCTCGCCCCGCAAGAACTCGGCCGGAACATCCGAGGCTCACCCACATCTCTCTCTCTCTCTCTCTCTCTCTCTCTCTCTCTCTCTCTACATGATGCACCCGGGGATGGGCGGAATGATTTAGGGCGATGGAATGCCGTACGAGGAGGACAGCAGCTACGGGGACAACGGGGACACGACGACGGAGGACGAGCGGGCGATGTGGACGAGCACGCGAGCAGCAGCAGCGCCTCGGCCACAGACCACACCTCGCCCCGCAAGAACTCGGCCGGAACATCCGAGGCTCACCCACATCTCTCTCTCTCTCTCTCTCTCTCTCTCTACATGATGCACCCGGGGATGGGAGGAATGATTTAGGGCGATGGAATGCCGTACGAGGAGGACAGCAGCTACGGGGACAACGGGGACACGACGACGGAGGACGAGCGGGCGATGTGGACGAGCACGCGAGCAGCAGCAGCGCCTCGGCCACAGACCACACCTCGCCCCGCAAGAACTCGGAACATCCGAGGCTCACCCACATCTCTCTCTCTCTCTCTCTCTCTCTCTCTCTTTCTCTTTCTCTCTACATGATACACCCGGGGATGGGCGGAATGATTTAGGGTTTAGGGCGATGGAATGCCGTACGAGGAGGACAGCAGCTACGGGGACAATGGGGACACGACGACGGAGGACGAGCGGGCGATGTGGACGAGCACGCGAGCAGCAGCAGCGCCTCGGCCACAGACCACACCTCGCCCCGCAAGAACTCGGCCGGAACATCCGAGGCTCACCCACATCTCTCTCTCTCTCTCTCTCTCTCTCTCTCTCTCTACATGATGCACCCGGGGCTGGGCGGAATGATTTAGGGCGATGGAATGCCGTACGAGGAGGACAGCAGCTACGGGGACAACGGGGACACGACGACGGAGGACGAGCGGGCGATGTGGACGAGCACGCGAGCAGCAGCAGCGCCTCGGCTACAGACCACACCTCGCCCCGCAAGAACTCGGCCGGAACATCCGAGGCTCACCCACATCTCTCTCTCTCTCTCTCTCTCTCTCTACATGATGCACCCGGGGATGGGCGGAATGATTTAGGGCGATGGAATGCCGTACGAGGAGGACAGCAGCTACGGGGACAACGGGGACACGACGACGGAGGACGAGCGGGCGATGTGGACGAGCACGCGAGCAGCTGCAGCGCCTCGGCCACAGACCACACCTCGCCCCGCAAGAACTCGGCCGGAACATCCGAGGCTCACCCACATCTCTCTCTCTCTCTCTCTCTCTCTCTCTCTCTACATGATGCACCCGGGGATGGGAGGAATGATTTAGGGCGATGGAATGCCGTACGAGGAGGACAGCAGCTACGGGGACAACGGGGACACGACGACGGAGGACGAGCGGGCGATGTGGACGAGCACGCGAGCAGCAGCAGCGCCTCGGCCACAGACCACACCTCGCCCCGCAAGAACTCGGAACATCCGAGGCTCACCCACATCTCTCTCTCTCTCTCTCTCTCTCTCTCTCTACATGATGCACCCGGGGATGGGCGGAATGATTTAGGGCGATGGAATGCCGTACGAGGAGGACAGCAGCTACGGGGACAACGGGGACACGACGACGGAGGACGAGCGGGCGATGTGGACGAGCACGCGAGCAGCTGCAGCGCCTCGGCCACAGACCACACCTCGCCCCGCAAGAACTCGGCCGGAACATCCGAGGCTCACCCACATCTCTCTCTCTCTCTCTCTCTCTCTCTCTCTCTACATAATGCACCCGGGGATGGGAGGAATGATTTAGGGCGATGGAATGCCGTACGAGGAGGACAGCAGCTACGGGGACAACGGGGACACGACGACGGAGGACGAGCGGGCGATGTGGACGAGCACGCGAGCAGCAGCAGCGCCTCGGCCACAGACCACACCTCGCCCCGCAAGAACTCGGAACATCCGAGGCTCACCCACATCTCTCTCTCTCTCTCTCTCTCTCTCTCTCTCTTTCTCTTTCTCTCTACATGATACACCCGGGGATGGGCGGAATGATTTAGGGTTTAAGGCGATGGAATGCCGTACGAGGAGGACAGCAGCTACGGGGACAATGGGGACACGACGACGGAGGACGAGCGGGCGATGTGGACGAGCACGCGAGCAGCAGCAGCGCCTCGGCCACAGACCACACCTCGCCCCGCAAGAACTCGGCCGGAACATCCGAGGCTCACCCACATCTCTCTCTCTCTCTCTCTCTCTCTACATGATGCACCCGGGGATGGGAGGAATGATTTAGGGCGATGGAATGCCGTACGAGGAGGACAGCAGCTACGGGGACAACGGGGACACGACGACGGAGGACGAGCGGGCGATGTGGACGAGCACGCGAGCAGCAGCAGCGCCTCGGCCACAGACCACACCTCGCCCCGCAAGAACTCGGAACATCCGAGGCTCACCCACATCTCTCTCTCTCTCTCTCTTTCTCTTTCTCTCTACATGATACACCCGGGGATGGGCGGAATGATTTAGGGTTTAGGGCGATGGAATGCCGTACGAGGAGGACAGCAGCTACGGGGACAATGGGGACACGACGACGGAGGACGAGCGGGCGATGTGGACGAGCACGCGAGCAGCAGCAGCGCCTCGGCCACAGACCACACCTCGCCCCGCAAGAACGCGGCCGGAACATCCGAGGCTCACCCACATCTCTCTCTCTCTCTCTCTCTCTCTCTCTCTCTCTCTCTCTACATGATGCACCCGGGGATGGGAGGAATGATTTAGGGCGATGGAATGCCGTACGAGGAGGACAGCAGCTACGGGGACAACGGGGACACGACGACGGAGGACGAGCGGGCGATGTGGACGAGCACGCGAGCAGCAGCAGCGCCTCGGCCACAGACCACACCTCGCCCCGCAAGAACTCGGAACATCCGAGGCTCACCCACATCTCTCTCTCTCTCTCTCTCTCTCTCTTTCTCTTTCTCTCTACATGATACACCCGGGGATGGGCGGAATGATTTAGGGTTTAGGGCGATGGAATGCCGTACGAGGAGGACAGCAGCTACGGGGACAACGGGGACACGACGACGGAGGACGAGCGGGCGATGTGGACGAGCACGCGAGCAGCTGCAGCGCCTCGGCCACAGACCACACCTCGCCCCGCAAGAACTCGGCCGGAACATCCGAGGCTCACCCACATCTCTCTCTCTCTCTCTCTCTCTCTCTCTCTCTACATGATGCACCCGGGGATGGGAGGAATGATTTAGGGCGATGGAATGCCGTACGAGGAGGACAGCAGCTACGGGGACAACGGGGACACGACGACGGAGGACGAGCGGGCGATGTGGACGAGCACGCGAGCAGCAGCAGCGCCTCGGCCACAGACCACACCTCGCCCCGCAAGAACTCGGCCGGAACATCCGAGGCTCACCCACATCTCTCTCTCTCTCTCTCTCTCTCTCTCTCTCTCTCTACATGATGCACCCGGGGATGGGAGGAATGATTTAGGGCGATGGAATGCCGTACGAGGAGGACAGCAGCTACGGGGACAACGGGGACACGACGACGGAGGACGAGCGGGCGATGTGGACGAGCACGCGAGCAGCAGCAGCGCCTCGGCCACAGACCACACCTCGCCCCGCAAGAACTCGGAACATCCGAGGCTCACCCACATCTCTCTCTCTCTCTCTCTCTCTCTCTCTCTCTTTCTCTTTCTCTCTACATGATACACCCGGGGATGGGCGGAATGATTTAGGGTTTAGGGCGATGGAATGCCGTACGAGGAGGACAGCAGCTACGGGGACAATGGGGACACGACGACGGAGGACGAGCGGGCGATGTGGACGAGCACGCGAGCAGCAGCAGCGCCTCGGCCACAGACCACACCTCGCCCCGCAAGAACTCGGCCGGAACATCCGAGGCTCACCCACATCTCTCTCTCTCTCTCTCTCTCTCTCTCTCTCTCTCTACATGATGCACCCGGGGCTGGGCGGAATGATTTAGGGCGATGGAATGCCGTACGAGGAGGACAGCAGCTACGGGGACAACGGGGACACGACGACGGAGGACGAGCGGGCGATGTGGACGAGCACGCGAGCAGCAGCAGCGCCTCGGCTACAGACCACACCTCGCCCCGCAAGAACTCGGCCGGAACATCCGAGGCTCACCCACATCTCTCTCTCTCTCTCTCTCTCTCTCTCTACATGATGCACCCGGGGATGGGCGGAATGATTTAGGGCGATGGAATGCCGTACGAGGAGGACAGCAGCTACGGGGACAACGGGGACACGACGACGGAGGACGAGCGGGCGATGTGGACGAGCACGCGAGCAGCTGCAGCGCCTCGGCCACAGACCACACCTCGCCCCGCAAGAACTCGGCCGGAACATCCGAGGCTCACCCACATCTCTCTCTCTCTCTCTCTCTCTCTCTCTCTCTCTCTACATGATGCACCCGGGGATGGGAGGAATGATTTAGGGCGATGGAATGCCGTACGAGGAGGACAGCAGCTACGGGGACAACGGGGACACGACGACGGAGGACGAGCGGGCGATGTGGACGAGCACGCGAGCAGCAGCAGCGCCTCGGCCACAGACCACACCTCGCCCCGCAAGAACTCGGAACATCCGAGGCTCACCCACATCTCTCTCTCTCTCTCTCTCTCTCTCTCTCTCTCTCTACATGATGCACCCGGGGATGGGCGGAATGATTTAGGGCGATGGAATGCCGTACGAGGAGGACAGCAGCTACGGGGACAACGGGGACACGACGACGGAGGACGAGCGGGCGATGTGGACGAGCACGCGAGCAGCTGCAGCGCCTCGGCCACAGACCACACCTCGCCCCGCAAGAACTCGGCCGGAACATCCGAGGCTCACCCACATCTCTCTCTCTCTCTCTCTCTCTCTCTCTCTCTCTCTCTACATGATGCACCCGGGGATGGGAGGAATGATTTAGGGCGATGGAATGCCGTACGAGGAGGACAGCAGCTACGGGGACAACGGGGACACGACGACGGAGGACGAGCGGGCGATGTGGACGAGCACGCGAGCAGCAGCAGCGCCTCGGCCACAGACCACACCTCGCCCCGCAAGAACTCGGAACATCCGAGGCTCACCCACATCTCTCTCTCTCTCTCTCTCTCTCTCTCTCTCTCTTTCTCTTTCTCTCTACATGATACACCCGGGGATGGGCGGAATGATTTAGGGTTTAAGGCGATGGAATGCCGTACGAGGAGGACAGCAGCTACGGGGACAATGGGGACACGACGACGGAGGACGAGCGGGCGATGTGGACGAGCACGCGAGCAGCAGCAGCGCCTCGGCCACAGACCACACCTCGCCCCGCAAGAACTCGGCCGGAACATCCGAGGCTCACCCACATCTCTCTCTCTCTCTCTCTCTCTCTACATGATGCACCCGGGGATGGGAGGAATGATTTAGGGCGATGGAATGCCGTACGAGGAGGACAGCAGCTACGGGGACAACGGGGACACGACGACGGAGGACGAGCGGGCGATGTGGACGAGCACGCGAGCAGCAGCAGCGCCTCGGCCACAGACCACACCTCGCCCCGCAAGAACTCGGAACATCCGAGGCTCACCCACATCTCTCTCTCTCTCTCTCTTTCTCTTTCTCTCTACATGATACACCCGGGGATGGGCGGAATGATTTAGGGTTTAGGGCGATGGAATGCCGTACGAGGAGGACAGCAGCTACGGGGACAATGGGGACACGACGACGGAGGACGAGCGGGCGATGTGGACGAGCACGCGAGCAGCAGCAGCGCCTCGGCCACAGACCACACCTCGCCCCGCAAGAACGCGGCCGGAACATCCGAGGCTCACCCACATCTCTCTCTCTCTCTCTCTCTCTCTCTCTCTCTCTCTCTCTACATGATGCACCCGGGGATGGGAGGAATGATTTAGGGCGATGGAATGCCGTACGAGGAGGACAGCAGCTACGGGGACAACGGGGACACGACGACGGAGGACGAGCGGGCGATGTGGACGAGCACGCGAGCAGCAGCAGCGCCTCGGCCACAGACCACACCTCGCCCCGCAAGAACTCGGAACATCCGAGGCTCACCCACATCTCTCTCTCTCTCTCTCTCTCTCTCTCTTTCTCTTTCTCTCTACATGATACACCCGGGGATGGGCGGAATGATTTAGGGTTTAGGGCGATGGAATGCCGTACGAGGAGGACAGCAGCTACGGGGACAACGGGGACACGACGACGGAGGACGAGCGGGCGATGTGGACGAGCACGCGAGCAGCTGCAGCGCCTCGGCCACAGACCACACCTCGCCCCGCAAGAACTCGGCCGGAACATCCGAGGCTCACCCACATCTCTCTCTCTCTCTCTCTCTCTCTCTCTCTCTACATGATGCACCCGGGGATGGGAGGAATGATTTAGGGCGATGGAATGCCGTACGAGGAGGACAGCAGCTACGGGGACAACGGGGACACGACGACGGAGGACGAGCGGGCGATGTGGACGAGCACGCGAGCAGCAGCAGCGCCTCGGCCACAGACCACACCTCGCCCCGCAAGAACTCGGAACATCCGAGGCTCACCCACATCTCTCTCTCTCTCTCTCTCTCTCTCTCTCTTTCTCTTTCTCTCTACATGATACACCCGGGGATGGGCGGAATGATTTAGGGTTTAAGGCGATGGAATGCCGTACGAGGAGGACAGCAGCTACGGGGACAATGGGGACACGACGACGGAGGACGAGCGGGCGATGTGGACGAGCACGCGAGCAGCAGCAGCGCCTCGGCCACAGACCACACCTCGCCCCGCAAGAACTCGGCCGGAACATCCGAGGCTCACCCACATCTCTCTCTCTCTCTCTCTCTCTCTCTCTACATGATGCACCCGGGGATGGGAGGAATGATTTAGGGCGATGGAATGCCGTACGAGGAGGACAGCAGCTACGGGGACAACGGGGACACGACGACGGAGGACGAGCGGGCGATGTGGACGAGCACGCGAGCAGCAGCAGCGCCTCGGCCACAGACCACACCTCGCCCCGCAAGAACTCGGAACATCCGAGGCTCACCCACATCTCTCTCTCTCTCTCTCTCTTTCTCTTTCTCTCTACATGATACACCCGGGGACGGGCGGAATGATTTAGGGTTTAGGGCGATGGAATGCCGTACGAGGAGGACAGCAGCTACGGGGACAATGGGGACACGACGACGGAGGACGAGCGGGCGATGTGGACGAGCACGCGAGCAGCAGCAGCGCCTCGGCCACAGACCACACCTCGCCCCGCAAGAACGCGGCCGGAACATCCGAGGCTCACCCACATCTCTCTCTCTCTCTCTCTCTCTCTCTCTCTCTCTCTTTCTCTCTCTCTCTCTACATGATGCACCCGGGGATGGGAGGAATGATTTAGGGCGATGGAATGCCGTACGAGGAGGACAGCAGCTACGGGGACAACGGGGACACGACGACGGAGGACGAGCGGGCGATGTGGACGAGCACGCGAGCAGCAGTAGCGCCTCGGCCACAGACCACACCTCGCCCCGCAAGAACTCGGAACATCCGAGGCTCACCCACATCTCTCTCTCTCTCTCTCTCTCTCTCTCTCTCTCTTTCTCTTTCTCTCTACATGATACACCCGGGGATGGGCGGAATGATTTAGGGTTTAGGGCGATGGAATGCCGTACGAGGAGGACAGCAGCTACGGGGACAACGGGGACACGACGACGGAGGACGAGCGGGCGATGTGGACGAGCACGCGAGCAGAAGCAGCGCCTCGGCCACAGACCACACCTCGCCCAGCAAGAACTCGGCCGGAACATCCGAGGCTCACCCACATCTCTCTCTCTCTCTCTCTCTCTCTCTCTCTCTCTACATGATGCACCCGGGGATGGGCGGAATGATTTAGGGCGATGGAATGCCGTACGAGGAGGACAGCAGCTACGGGGACAACGGGGACACGACGACGGAGGACGAGCGGGCGATGTGGACGAGCACGCGAGCAGCAGCAGCGCCTCGGCCACAGACCACACCTCGCCCCGCAAGAACTCGGCTGGAACATCCGAGGCTCACCCACATCTCTCTCTCTCTCTCTCTCTCTCTCTCTCTCTCTACATGATGCACCCGGGGATGGGCGGAATGATTTAGGGCGATGGAATGCCGTACGAGGAGGACAGCAGCTACGGGGACAACGGGGACACGACGACGGAGGACGAGCGGGCGATGTGGACGAGCACGCGAACAGCAGCAGCGCCTCGGCCGCCGACCACACCTCGCCCCGCAAGAACTCGGCCGGAACATCCGGAACATCCAATGTCCTCGAAATACAACTCTTCATGATACAGAGAATTATTCGTGAATGCATTTATGTCATTTATATATATACACAATACATATACATCTGAAAAACCGGTACGAGTGCATATAAAAGCAAATAGACACTAGGTGGTTGTCTAGCTTTTTAAAGATTTCAAGATTAGTGCTCATCACAGTTATCATTGCAAGAGTAGTCCTCAAAACAGTTAATAGCTCTGCCCTAGTGCTGCTGGCTCTTCTCTTCTCCGTCTTGTATCTCGTAGATCTGATCCAGAAGCTCCGACAATGGCAGCGGCTTGCGAAACGAGAAGTGGGCGAGGAGAACGCCTGGATGGATGAGAGCTGACAGCTGGAGAGGCCTGAGATTGTGTGAATTAGTAAAAAAAAACTGCACTTTCTTGGATGGATGGTTCATAGAGTACTCGCTAGTCGCCGAAGTTCACATGATCATATCACTCTCCTTCAATCTGGGTGCTTGTGGCGACTGAATCCGGAGATCACGTCGCTCTAATCAGACGACTGAGCAACACAGGCGCACTCATAAAGACCAAAAGTGTAATGCGCCGCACCGGCGGCATGCTACAAAAAAAGAAATTTTGAAACATTTTACATACATATAAAATTAAACATATAAAACGAGTTCAAAAACAGCAACAAATGAAGTAAAAATTAATATTTCACAAGAATAAAGTCCTCTCCATTTCTCCAGGAGCACAATTTGTGCGCAAGCACGATACACAGGCTGTGGCACAAGTTTTATGGGCCTTGCATCATGTCTAATGGCCAGAGCATCGATCACTGATCGCTTCAGTATATTCCTAATTGCGCTGCTTGCGCGCGACCGGTGCAAAACAGCCATGGTGCGCGAATGGTGCGGGGATTTTTGAACTGGAGAAATGGCGGGAACTTTACTGCACATTGCGTTTTTCCCGCTCAAACTTGCGACATTTATCTTTTCCGCATTTTCACTTTTCACCCGTGTCGTTTTGTGTACACGCATAGTACATGCATACAAATAATAACCAAAAATAAGAAATAGTATGGTTATATTGGTTGTTTAATTTTTCAAACTTTGATTAATCGAATTTTGATTAATCAAAAATCAACGAATGCATGATTAATCGATTTTTGATTAATCGATTGATCAAAACCTGGATGATTTTTGATCGGTGTTATTGAGTGATTCGGTGTTATTGGTTGACCTGGATGATTTTTGATTTTGATTATGATTAATCGATTAATTATGATTAATCAAGAAAAGTCGATTAATCATGATTAATCAAGGAAAATCGATTAATCATGATTTATCGGCACATCACTAATTGGGAACCTGTCGAGAAAGTTCATTCATCGCAAGAACCTCTCCAATGTAGAACTGCTAAGAAAAACGGCGCCCTTGCACATTGCACAAAACTCATTGTGTCGATGAAAAGATCATAATTAGAGAGGGCGCGCAGCGCCCTCTCTCTTGGGTTAAAATAAGGCTCGCGCCAGAATTTTCAAGTAGCGATATCCAAAGGACATGTTAGCAACAATGTGAAGTCTTCCAATTTATGTTAGTTAGATTCGCACGGTTCCATAGGGCAGATCACTAATTGACGGCATCTTTGTATCTTTTCTCCGAAAGAAGTTATGAGCGATCTCGCACTCGCACTAGGCGAAAGGCCAGCGTGTGGGTGGGTGTCGTTTCCAGTCACGCTAGCTGATAGCTAGCCCTCTGCTGGCGGGCGAGCGCGAGAGCACGCGAGAGAGCACGCTGTTTGGAGAGAGACAGATGTACTTTGGTGGCTGCGATCAGTAGGAATTTAGTAAGGGGAGAGAGAAAGAGAGAACGAGAGAACGAGAGAACGAGAGAACGAGAGAACGATATAACGAGAGAAAAGGAGAAAAAGAGAGGAGGGAAGGAGGGAAGGAGAGACGGAGAGAACGAGAGAACGAGAGAACGAGAGAAGGATAGAAAGAGAGAACGAGAGAACGAGAGAACCAGAGAAAGAGAGAAAGATATAAAAAGAGAACGAGAGAGCTAGAGAACGAGAGAAAGAGAGAAAGGGAGAAGGAGGGAAGGAGGGATGGAGAGAAGAAGAGAAGGATAGAAAGAGAGAACGAGAGAACTAGAGAACGAAAGAAAGAGAGAAAGAGATAAAGAGAGAACGAGAGAAAGCGAGAACGATATAACGAGAGAATTAGAGAACGAGAGAAAGAGAGAATGGGAGGAGGAGGGAAGGAGGGAAGGAGAGAAAGAGAGAAAGAGAGAACGAGAAAACGAGAAAACGAGAGAAAGAGAAAACGAGAGAAAGAGAGAACGATATAACGAGAGAGCTAGAGAACGAGAGAAAGAGAGAAAGGGAGAAGGAGGGAAGGAGGGATGGAGAGAAGAAGAGAAGGAGAGAAGGAGAGAACTAGAGAAAAAAGAGAAAGAGAGAAAGAGAGAAATAGAGAAAGAGAGAAGAGAGAGAGAAAGAGAGAAAGAGAGAAAGAGAGAAAGAGAGAAAGAGAGAAAGAGAGAAAGAGAGAAAGAGAGAAAGAGATAATGAGAGAACGAGAGAAAGAGAAACCGATAGAAAGAGAAAACGAGTGAAAGAGAGAACGATATAACGAGAGAACTAGAGAACGAGAGAAAGAGAGAAAGTGAGAAGGCGGGAAGGAGGGAAGGAAAGAAGGAGAGAACGAGACAACGAGAGAACGAGACAACGAGACAACGAGACAACGAGAGAACGAGAGAACGAGAAAACGAGAGCACGAGAGAACGAGAAAAAGAGAGAACGATATAACGATATAACGATATAACGAGAGAAATAGAGAACGAGAGAAAGAGAGAAAGAGAGAAGGAGAGAAGGAGGGAAGAAGAGAAGGAGAGACGGAGAGAACGAGAGAACGAGAGAACGAGAGAACGAGAGAAGGATAGAAAGAGAGAACGAGATAAAGAGAGAACGAGAGAACGAGAGAACGAGAGAACGAGAAAACAAGAGAAAGAGAGAACAAGAGAAAGAGAGAACGAAAGAAAGAGAGAACGATATAACTAGAGAACGAGAGAACGAGAGAAAGAGAGAAGGAGGGTGGTAGGAGGGAAGGAGGGAAGAAGAGAAGGAGAGACGGAGAGACGGAGAAAACGAGAGAACGAGAGAACGAGAAACGAGAGAACGAGAGAACGAGAGAACGAGAGAAAGAGAGAAAGAGAGAAAGAGAGAAAGAGAGAACGAGAGAAAGAGAGAACTGGAGAACTAGAGAAAAAGAGAAAGGGAGAAGGAGGGAAGGAGGGAAGGAGAGAAGAAGAGAAGGAGACACGCGAGAACGAGAGAACGAGAGAACGAGAGAACGAGAGAACGAGAGAACGAGAGAAAGAGAAAACGAAATAACGAGAGAACGAGAGAAAGAGAGAAAGGGAGAAGGGGGGAAGGAGGGAAGGAGAGAAGGAGAGACGGAGAGACGGAGAGACGGAGAGAACTAGAGAAGGAGAGAACGAGAGAACGAGAGAAAGAGAGAACGAGAGAAAGAGAGAAAAGAGAGAAAAGAGAGAACGAGAGAACGAGAGAAAAGAGAGAAAGGGAGAAAGAGAGAACGAGAGAACGAGAGAACGAGAGAACGAGAGAACGAGAGAACGAGAGAAAGAGAGAAAGGGATAACGAGAGAACGAGAGAAAGAGAGAACGAGAGAAAGAGAGAACGAGAGAAAGAGAGAAGGAAAGAAGGAGGGAAGGAGGGAAGGAGGGAAGGAGAGGAGGAGAGGAGGAGAGAAGGGGAGAAGGAGAGAAGGAGGGAAGGAATGGGAGGAGAGAAGGAGGAAAGGAGAGGAGGAGAGAAGGAAAGAAGGAGAGAAGGAGGGAAGGAATGGAAGGAGAGAACGAGAGAACGAGAAAATATCGAAAAAATTTGAAATGAAATTGATGAAATAATGAGAGAAGAACATGTTACATGTATGAAGACGAGAGAGAAAATTTCTATGAAATTCAACAAAAGGACATATATTATCTTTTAAAAGTACTTCCGTAAAAAGTGTTGTTTGTGTTAACCTGATTCAAGAAAAGCGCATGCATATATTATTAATTTTCGAAAAATCAAATCGTAAACACCTGAACATGAAAACTAACACAAACTTGCTCTTTCAAAACGTTGAATAATTTTTGAATAATTAATGTTGAATAATTCCATGTTTTGTTTTTTTTGACATTTATACCTGAAACATTGAGTCAAACAACATCACGAATAACATTTTATTTTACTGATAAACCATAAATAATAAACCGCAAAAAACACTAAATAAACAAAACAATCGTATTATTCTGAATGTTACGTGTAACTATTCTATATTCGTTTGAAAGAGCAAGTTTGTGTTAGTTTTCATGTTCAGGTGTTTACGATTTGATTTTTCGAAAATTAATAATATATGCATGCGCTTTTCTTGAATCAGGTTAACACAAACAACACTTTTTACGGAAGTACTTTTAAAAGATAATAAACGTATTGTATTGTATTATTGAGACTCTCATGGTGACATCTCACATGACCGTCCAGGAGAATATGGGGAAAGAGGAAAGGGAGAAGGATGGAGGAGACAAAAAAACGTTTTCAGGATCGTAAAATCTTCATGTTGCGTGGTTTGGTGGAGAAATGAAAACAAAGAAGAAGAACTAGCAGAACCGAAAAATATCAGAATAAAACGAGGTTCGGAGATGCGACCTCTAATCCGCAGATCTGCTCTGACGCTCCAAACACGACTCCTTTCAGTCACTCACTCACTACTGACTACTCCGTTAGATAGTGACGAACGTCGACAACAAGAAGAATAAAAAAATAGAGAGAGGGGGGGGGGTGGAGATGAAAGAGTGTCAGAGAGAGAAGGCGGGCAGACAGTCAGCCAGACAGACAAATATTATGACGTCAGTTTTACTCCTTCTGCAAGCCTGATATCTATTACATTTCAATCGGTTATTAAGTTTCACATATTAAAGGAAAGTTTTTATTGTCACGTCTGAAACACCAACGAACATCCAACTCTTGAGCAATTTGGTTGCATAATTCGAAATTACATACATAATTCGAAATTCGATATTCGCTAACGAGCTGATCCAAGTTGGGTGGAGTGGATCTGTCATTTATGCTTGCCCGTGTTTCCTTGCTTTGTGATTGCCTTTCTCAATTGATTCACATGTTCCCTGTTCATCCGTGCTGTAGTCGTGTAGTGTGTTCGTGATTCTCGCGTCTTCAGTAGTCGTCGTCCGCCGATGTCTTTCTCGCGGGCGCCCATCCCACGCCGCTCAACGCAACCTGCTTCGTCGGGCCACCCTGTCATCATAGTCGACGATGAGAAGACGTGAGTACCTACAGTTTTTGCGCCGAATCAAAGATACAGATTCACTAAACGAGCTCTAGCTTTCTCATTCATAGATGACGTTTTTTTTTCCATTTTTCTTGTGGTTCACATCATTGAACCAATATTGACATAGACGTTGAGAATCGATCGATAACTATCGATAACTCAAATGCCCGACGCTGCGCCAATGCTGATCCTCCTCAGTTGGTGCTTTCGGATAAGCAATTTGGGTTTGGCGCGAAGTTCGAATTCGCCTTACCTTCTTACCTGGCTTCGCACGTGCACATCTTGATAAGCGTGTAGGTGACGAGGAATCGTCGTCCTTTCGCGTTCTTTGTTTGATTCATGTTTCTATTACTCGAGCAATGACCAAAAGTAAAAAAAAACAGTGCTTCACTGCCTTCAATCGAAATGCATAAACACCAACTGAAGTGTCGTTAGAGCGACACCCTCGGATCCGAACCGAATTGATAGGATACCCCAGTCCAACTCTGGCGGTCAAACACCGAGCCGCTATGGCCTAGTGGTTAGCGCATCAGTCTGTCCAGCCAGAGACTGGGGTTCGGGTCCGCGCGCCCGATTTTTGTTTTACCAGCATTTTCTGGACTTGAAATTTTGGAAACTGTTATATAGTAGATTGGATCATATATGCCATCCGTGACATTTCATGTGTTGTGCAGTTTTGTGCCTGTAAATATCCAAAACGCTTTCATTAGAAGGAATCGAACCCGAGGGCAGCACCCACCGATTTTGCGCTGGCGGCGCACACTATCACTTCGCCGTTAGTGCTCTTACTGAGAGATCACTGAATTTCAAAGATACACTTGCTCGTTATATTTTATCATTGTACACTGAAAAGGCCAGTGGAGCTATGTGGGCTCTCTGTTCGATTAGACACATTAACAATACGTTATGAAACGTAGGTACTGCCTCTATGGCGTAGTGGTTGTGCTCGCCGCCAGCGCACAATCGGTGGGTGCTGCCCTCGGGTTCGTTTCCTTCTCATGAAAGGTTTTTTTTTGATTTTGAAGACTTACATGTTGTGTTGCACAAAACTGCACAACACGTGAAATGGCATGTAGGCTCCATTCCGACTATAACAAAGCGTGAACATTTGTGAACTGTATTTTCTTTGTCAACTAGAAAAGCAAATTCCAGTAAATGCTGGCAAAACACAAATCATGTAGGCGATACAGACTGATGCGCTAACAACTAGGCCACAACTAGGTCTTTGACCGTTAGAGGTCGAATGATGTAGCCTAGCCAAAAAACTAGCCGTGAACGTTTTCATTCTGGAAACGTATATGGCGCGTAGGAAAGGTACCACCATGAATCGATTTCTGAGGTCCTAAATAAGGCTATCCTATCAATTTGGTTCGGACCCGAGAATGCGGCTAAGGCACAGTGGCGCTTAGTTTTTGACTTTGGTTCATTGCTTGACCCATGGAAACACGAAACAAACAAAGAAAACGCGAAAGCGGCGTTTCCTCGTTACCTACACGCTTACCAAAAATGCACGTGCGAAGCTTGGTAAGGCGAATTCAAACTTCGCGCCAAATTGCTTATCGGAAAGTTGAGCACTGTGTGCATCTCGTCGATATGAGTTCGACAGCACATGTCGTTGTAGTGTTGTGGTAACGGTCACGGTTAACGGACCATGCTATGCCGGTTCGACTCCCGCTACGTGCAAACAGTTTTGCCAAGTTCTCAAAAGTGAATTTCGATAAACCTTGGTAATACTAAATGCCCCTGTTCCTTTAACGACACTCCTCGTGAGCGGACAAGTTTGAACAAAGGTTTGATTTCACAGCGATCTTCAATGGGAGTATAGCACAAGTTATATCTCTAAGCGTCTGCGTCTCTCAGTTCTGCACACTTTCTCGCTGCGAGTCGTGAAATTTGCATATCTCGACGAGTGGTAATTCTCTGCCATTACGAGTGTGCGGCGGGCAAGTAAGCGATGAGCGAGCAGGCGAGATCGTCACTGCGTTCTTATTAACACTTTTTTACATGTAAAGTAAAGAGAACTATCGCTATGAGCCCTCTCACTCAGTTAGCTATCACAACTGTCCGTCTAGAGTAGGTTAGGCTAGGTGTGATCGCGGGTTCGATCACGTATGTCATATTTACCCTGCCCCTTCAGAGTCGAGGTCGTCGACAAGCCGGTGAATCTCTACGACTGGACTGACGGGCATGATTTGTACGCGGTAGTAGAAAAACTTAAGTGTGTCGCTAGGTTCACGTCGTTCCACCCCTCGAAGATCTACGTGAGTGAGAGGAAGAAGAGAGGACAACAGATGAAGGGGTGGTAGAACAGTCAATGAGAGGGAGGAGAAAGTGGGGATGGATAGTAGAGTGAAATTGATTTTGTAGCTGAAGAATCCGGAGTGTATTCTTCAACCGGGCAAGTGCAGATTCGCACAGCTGCTTTACTCGGCTGATCCCGGACACTTTTCGGCGATCACGTGGGTACAGGGCATTCCCTACACTGCGAACAGCAGTCATTTTGCCTAATGTTTACCAGACATCATTTGAGGCAACGATAGCCTGTTATCGTCCAGCGTAAGCGTTAAGTTCATTCTACTGCGTTTTTCGGAGTGTGCTCTCGATTTTTGATTTTCTTTCGAATCTCTTCAACCTTATCTTGAAAGGCTTAGTTTTCTGAAGGTGCCCCAAAGAATGCATAGAGGAAATTGAAGTATTTGATTTTTTAATCTGAGACATGACTGCATGCAGATGGCAAGGCGACAAGGAGTCCTTCGTCCGCCTCTATGATGGATTCGCCAAGGGAGTCGTGGGCAAGGTGAGTGGCGACTAAAACCATCGATCAGCCGACTTTCCACGATCTGGTCAATCCAACCATGCGGCACCAAAGATTACGGTGGTTGGCGCAGTGTTCCCTGCCACAGTGGTGGCCAGTAGTCGACTCATTGCGACCAATTTTCACCGAATTTCGACGAAATGATTGCGAAGCCCTCATTCGGGTCTCTGTTAAGCTACAGAAATTCAGTTTAGAATAATCGAAAATCCTTTGTGTCGTTTTTATAATTTATAAGGTCTTTGTTATAACTAATATGATGTCGATCTTCGAATGGCGAGTACTTCTTTCGCTTGCCCCGTCAAGATGGGTATACTGTATACAATTACTTTTTATGCACTCACGTTTACCATTCATAGCCTTTTTGATTCTGCTAAACTATAACATAGCAGCTCACAGAAACCCGAAAAGGGAGTTGCTAACATTTTGTTCGAAATTGGTCAAAATCAAAGGAGGCTTGTCGATTGGTCAACAGTATAGACTATGTACCTTTTTTTTTTACAAAGTACTGGTTAGAATCTGGAGTATGGTTTTGTATTGAGGTGGCGGCGAGTGTGTGGGAGCAGACAGAGAGACTGTTCTCCCGCGTGTTCCCAGATGGTGTTCGCATCAACTTCGAGGCCGACATGTACCCACAACATGTGAGCTACATACTCGTCATGCTATACTCAATCAATAAACAATTAATAAACAACCAAGAACATATATTATATTCGCGTGTTTCGTGATCTGATGGTTGTGTTGTAGGATTCCGGATCGTGTGGTCCTCGGTCGCTCGCCGTCATCGCCGAAATCCTCAGGGGAAATGAGCCGAACAAGTACGTCACCCATTTTGCTCCTCTAGTATTTTTTATTTCATAGTCACTTACAAGCATATATGAGCTAACGCATTTATGAGTGTAGTCGCACCGCTTTTTGGCTTCGGTCATTCACCACGAAATAACGTCATTTTCTACTGATATGAATGCAGGGTCGCGTTTGACATTCCGGCGGCCTACGATTTTTTCAACCGGCACGCATTCTCGTCAACACTCCTTTCGTCGCAAGAGCTGGCGGAAGTGTACCTGGGAAAGTGAGCTCGATAACCAACTATCTGTCTCTAACCATGTTCTCTTCAGGAAAGACGAGTCATTGGGAAGGCGGTCGGAGCGATACATTCTCAAGCACGGAACGCTCTACAGTTGCAACGAAAACTGGTACGCGGATTCGCGTAGACATCGTCTACTGATTGTGAGTATGATTTCAGGATCGTGGGCGACGCGCTTCGGATGAAGGTCTATGATACCAGACCTGCCTCGCCTGCTCCCTCTCTGCAGGAGAATTCTGTGGCAGACGCGAATCGGGCGAGAGACAGGGGACTGTGTGCAATGAGCCACCACCTACCATCTCCCGGAGAGAACAAAGAGTGGAAAAAGAATCCGACTGAGTTCCACCCTGTTGTGTCTGTCACCAATGCCACTGTCGGCGCCGAGACATCTGTGCGAATTCGTTTCTCCACCCACTCTCACTACGATGTGGGTTCGATTTGCGGATTGATTAGGGAATCCCTTTCTTACCCACCAAGTATCGTTGATGTCAGGCCACAGTGGTCGCACCGTCCGGTGACATCATCGGCTGTTACGGACAGGTAAAGTTCAAGCCGACAGAGGAGGGACCGCACCAGGTTTGTTACAACTTCTCTCTTTCTACTGACTCCCCATCCCTCTCTCTCTCTCTCTCTCTCTCTCTCTCTCTCTCTCTCGCGTTCTCTTTCTCCCTCTGTGTCTCTGTCTCTCTCGCTCTCGCTCTACTGACTTGTATTCAGGTGGTCATCGACCGTCCTTGGATTACCCCGCGAGTTGTTTTTGTGGTGGAAGTGAGATCGAATCTTTTCAGATTGTCATAGCAATGTTTCACGAACCACAAACTGTGATATTAGTAGTTTCAACAAAAAAGTTTAAAATGCATTGTTTTATTTTTAATTTTTTTTAAATTTAATAATGTGATTTTAAGGTCATCGTCGCAGCCCAGCGGGAGAGGGACTCCAGTGTGGTTGCTATTGATGTGCAGAAGTTCTGCCTCGTGCCTCGCGACAAACCGCATGGCCTCAACCCTCGCTCGTCCACAAATGGTAAGGACAAGCGTAAGTGATGTACACGTAGATAGATGTACACGTAGATGCCCATAAAAACAATCTATAGATAAAAAATCGTTGTTGGATTAGAGTTTGAGTTCAATTGTGTGTGTTTCAGCGCAGCTCAGTCCGAATGTTGAGAAGCGAAAGAAAAGCGACGAGCAAACAACAACTCAAGTCAAGCAGAAAGGAAAGCAGGTTGTGGATGGTGATGCGAAGGGAACCGGTGGGTGAAGAACGAAAAGGTTACGGTATATCGGCGGGTGAAGAACGAAAAAGTTACGGTATATCGGTGGGTGAAGAAAGATAAGGTTACGGTATATCGGTGGATGAAAAAAGATAAGGTTACGGTATATCGGTGGGTGGAGAACGAAAAGGTTACGGTATATCGGTGGGTGAAGAAAGACAAGGTTACGGTATATTGGAGGGTGGAGAAAGATAAAGTTACGGTATATCGGTGGCTTGAGAAAGATAAGGTTACGGTATATCGGTGGGTGGAGAAAGATAAGGTTACAATAGATCGGTGGGTGGAGAAAGATAGTTACGGTATACCGGTGGGTGAAGAAAGATAAGGTCACGGTATATCGGTGGGTGAAGAACGAAAAGGTTACGGTATATCGGCGGGTGAAGAACGAAAAAGTTACGGTATATCGGTGGTTGAAGAACGAAAAAGGTTACGGTATACCGGAAGGTGAAGAAAGAAAAGGTTACGGTATATCGGCGGGTGAAGAACGAAAAAGTTACGGTATATCGGTGGTTGAAGAACGAAAAAGGTTACGGTATACCGGAAGGTGAAGAAAGAAAAGGTTACGGTATATCGGTGGGTGGAGAAAGATAAGCTTACGGTATATCGGTGGGTGAAGAACGAAAAGGTTACGGTATATCGGAAGGTGAAGAAAGAAAAGGTTACGGTATATCGATTGGTGGAGAAAGATAAGGTTACGGTACATCGATGGGTGGAGAAAGATAAGATTACGGTATATCGGTGGGTGGAGAAAGATAAGGTTACGGTATATCGGTGGGTGGAGACGGTATGAAGGGGGTAAAGACAGGAAGATTTAAGAAATACTTGCAGGCATACCCGCAGTTCCGTCGGTGAGCGAGTTGCCTGCTCTCAGCGCCATGCTTGGTGTTCAGGGTTAGTCTTGTCTACCTCGCTCTCATTCGCTACCTTATTATCTCTCTTTCATAAATCGTGTTTGAGATCGATCAGAAAAGATGAGGAACATCAAGTTCTACGTGGGCAACGTGTGGAGTCTGAACACTACATTCTCAGTGAATGCGGCGAACAGTGAGCTGCACAAAGGCGAGTTATTTTATTAGTACTGGCTGACTACCACCGCTGACTTTTCATTGTCATGCTTACTAGATTCCAGGCAGAGGTATCTGTGGAAACATGTTTGAATTGTGCCCAAACGCTGAAGAACTGGAGTCGGCGTGCAGGAAAATCGGCTCGTGCGCTACCGGAGCCGCCGCTCTCACCAACAGTTATGGGCTTCCGTGCACTTGTGAGTTTAAGAGACTGCGAAAAGAAAGAATGAGAGATTGAGTTGAGGGAAATAATAAAAAAAGAACTCAGATAATGAGAGAAAGATTAAGATGTGATGATGGGATTTCAGTCATCATCCATGCCGTGGCTCCCAAACTGTCGATTCGCGAGGATGGGTGCCAGGTGATGCCAACCATGGGGGAGAGAACCAAGTTCGAAGCGACGTACGAGGCCGCCTATGCAATTGCCGACAACTGGGCCAAACATCGCTCCAACGTGTCCATAGTGCGTCTCTAAAACGCTCGGTCGCAAATATATATTTCCCTTCATATAGGCCATTCCCACGCTAGGGGTTGGTTACTACAACTACCCGAAGAAGATTGCGATGAGCCAGGTGGTTAAGTGGGCATGGAGAAAGGCGACTCGCGGAAAGGTCTCTCTCTCTCCTTTTTTCCACTATCTCTCTCTCTCTCTCTCTACCGACGACTGTTCAGGTGACCATTGTGCTGGTTTTCTTCGAGAGGGAGACCATGGATGCGTACAAGGAGGCATTCAAGAACATCATCAAGGTGAGAGAGAGAGCGCGTGTGAAAATAGCGCTTTCTGTCTAGTAGCGGTGAATCTCTTCGACTACGTCGAAAACGATTTCCGAAGCTACTGACCACATATGATGCACGCGATACAAACAGAATGTATTCGAGAGTGAGATGGTATGAGATGCGTTGTTTCAGGAGACTACGAATGACGTGCCGCGGTCGAAGCGACGCCGGAGCGCAAAGACGCTTCCGAAAAAACTGTAATCGCCCTGTTGCTTCCCATTTTATCGATCGTAGACTGGTAGTGTTTATGATTTATATAGTGAATAGATTAGTGAACTTCAACATAAACAGCGTGAGTAGAAGACGAAAATAGACGGGTCAGATTTGCGTGTACCCTGCTTCAGGTGTTCAGGTGACCATTGTGCTAGTGACCCTCCCCCTCAGACAGACAGAACTATCTCCTCCCTAACAAACTCTGGTTGTGTTAAGATTTTATTGCATCGGTTGTGTTAAGGTTTGTTGTGTTAAGTGTTGATCGCATCGGTTGTTGTGTTTTGCGTACCCAACACGATTCATAGACAATACAATACGTTTATTAAGATATTGGCTGATGTCATCGACACAACTGATTCCAAATAGTGCAAACTCTATGAGAAAGGAAAGAATGCTCGAGAGCAGTGGTTGATTTCTAGAAGACTAAGAGATTCTCAATCCATTTCCTCTACTTCTTTACTGAATGGTATATTCTTTCGGGTACAATACAATTATATTATCTTCGTTCTCTACCCATACACCCATACCCATACATATATCTACCCATACTTGACCATACACATACTTGTGTGCAGTACAAACATATTTGATTGTTCTGCGCAACGAAACAGGTTCGAGATCAAGTTTCTACCACCGTGGCCCTTGCAACGGTTAGAAAATAGAAAGTTAGAAAAATCTCCGATGCGGTCCATTCTACCCTTCCTCTTTTTACTTCCAAGTCTCCTTCCTGTTACTGCAGTCGACTGCTACAAGAGAGATATCAACCATACATCCACGTGAGTAGATCTCTCTTTCCCTCACTCTCTCTCTCTCTCTCTCTCTCTCTCTCTCTCTCTCTTTCTTCACCCTTCCTCCGTACTCTTCCCTTTTGAATATCGATTTTCTAGTTCTCTCACCCTTCCCGGCACAGTCAAGGACCAGAAATGGGTAGGTCCAAGGGTGCTATAAATCAGGTGTACGGTATGATTCGTAATCACTGTAGTTTGAATTTTCATTGCTACGTGAAGATTCTCTCAAAGAACACTATACAACTGGGACACGACATCAAAACTGATTCTGGTAGGCGTCTTCCGTTTCCTCTTCTCCTCTCTTCTTCCATTTCTCCCTCCTTCTTCCTCTCTATATACCTCCATCTCGCTCACTCGTCTCTTTCCTTTCAGTTATCTCTTGCCTCTCTCTCTTCCCTCTATCTTCCCGACTCACTTGTTTCTTCCGACAATCGATCGATCTCACCCTCTTCCTCGGTCTGAAATACTGATCAATCCTCGCTGTTGCGAGTGGCGAAATTTCCTGCTAGTCTGGAGAGATAGGAGGTTTCATCCAGTAACACCAAATGTCGCTGTCTTTTACCACTACAACTTACCATTACATTTTATCTGCATCTAAAACACTGTCCAATTGTCACCAAAAGTTCAGGTCTGGAGAAAGACGGCAAAACGAAGTGAGTCGACAGGGAGCGAATCCACACCTTACCGCTTGATAGACGACCGCTCTCCATCCTGTCCGATTCCATACTCCGCATGGCGCGAGCCAAGACCGAGCAGCCTTCCAGGAAACCTCTCAGTGATAAGACTGGACCGACGGCGCAGCATCCGCAGCGTCCTAGCCTTCCTGTCCCTTATGCCTGATCACCCTACCCCCCCCCCCCCTCTCTTTCTTTCTCTCTCTTTCTCTCTCTCTCTCTCCCCCCCCCCCCCTCTCTCTCTCTTTCTCTCTCTCTCTCTCTCTCCCCCCCTCTCTCTCTCTCCCCCCCCTCTCTCTTTCTTTCTCTCTCTTTCTCTCTCTCTCTCTCTCTCTCCCCCTCTCTCTCTCTCCCTCTCTCTCTCTCTCTCTCTCTCTCTCTCTCTCTCTCTCTAAATGTCCTATGTTTCTACTTTTCCCCTTTAAATCTCGAAAATACTAGGGTACTATAGATTAGGATCGTAACCATTCATAATCTGGGTTACGGTACTTTGTTCTCAGTGATACATGAAAATTCTCGCGACGAACACGATACAACTGAGACATGACAACAAGACCGATTCGGGTAGGTCACTCTCTTTCCCTCCCTTTTTCCCAGTCTCTCACCCCTCTTTCCTTTCAGTTATACGTCCGTTCTCACTCAAATCGAATTCTGCCCGACCCACTCCCATGCCATCAGTGTGAGACCACAGCTATAAATAACATTTATTCTGCTAGGATGCGTTTGAAAAAAAACTACTATATATGTTCCATCTCAAGTTCAATACGGACGAATAAGCACGTTAACGTTAAATAACCAACACCGGAAAAATCAAGAATGATCCGACACAACGAAAAACAACTATGTTAAGGAAGTAAAAAGGAGTAGGCCAAAACTACGGAACAGACTTGCAACAATTGCTAACAACACTCCTCACTCGTGCCTCACTCGTCCTTGTCGCTAACCGCGCGGGCAGTGAGAAGGTCGGCATCGTCATCGGGGACGTCGGGAACGATCGCCACCTGGAACAAACAGAACAGTGAGAAGTTAGCCAGGCACCTCGATTCACCTCTCCGCACTCGTCCACATAGGCAGTGTGGTGCTTCTTTCCCAGAAGCAGGCCGAGCTCGGTCAGTCCCTTTTCCTCCACTACCACTTCCTTCCTCTCCACGATATCGCCCATGCCCACGAGCTTAGCGATAGCCTCCTTGAGCTTCACAGACCTGAAATGCACATATGGCCCAGTTTGTCAAATGAATAGCGTTAAGAGAAATAGAACAGTTGATGATTCCATCGCGAGTTGTTCTACCATATTCCAATACGGCCTCGTGGGTCGCGTGAACCCACTCTCATCCTCGGACAGTTTTATCATCCGCGGCGGCAGACACTCAAGATCTTATACAACGTCCGTGTATTCGAAACTGGTCATTTCGCGATATTTATGGACTATCTACAAAAAAGCCTTGTACTGTTCCAGTAAAGGTTTCCCTTTCCCAATTCCCAACAGTAGGATTGTGTGTGCTATCAGATCACCCATCATGCTAACATTGTTTGTCGGAAACAGACATATGAGCAAACGAATGCGGGTAAACGAAACTAATACAGAAAAACTCACGTGAGCACGTTGTCGTAACCTAACTCTGCCTTCAACGCCTTGACACAGCGACGCGTCAGCGGCTCTCCACTCTTGGTAGCAGAGTGCATGTGCATAAGGACGAACAGCTGGGCAGCGGGATACATTTTCTAAACAGAACACAAGTCTTGGCATACAAAACAACGAAGCCTCAAACTACACACGCCATACCATACCTAAAGTTTCAACCAGCCCAAAAACGGAGTAACAAAGTGTATCTCACCTCTAGTCCAATCGCCCGCGCGTCTCGATGAATGAACACCTTGCTCTCGATCTTGTCCCACACCTTCCGGTCGAAATCGTTGTTGGCAGAGGCAGAGCCAGAGCGACTGGGCGCCAGCGTCGATGGCACGATCGTAGTGGACACCTGCAGCAACGTTTTCACAATCACTTTCAAGCTACATCGTCCACAAAACAGCTCATACCACGATACCGCCCATCTGTCGCTCCACCTCACAGCGCAGCTCCTCGATTTTGACGTGGATGGCGAACAGCTCCGTCACAGTCTGGAATAATTGTAATCGACTCGCCACCTCTCATAAATTAAAAATTGAAAAAAAAACATCGACGTCAGTCCCAGTTCCAGATATATAATTACCTCCTTAAAACAAAAACTGTCGCATTCTGTCGACAGTGAGACTCACCGCAGGCAATCGAGCAGATTTCACCTTGTGCGGAATCTTGGCCATGAACTCTTTGATGTGCTTCTTCAACATGTAAAACTCGCCCAGCTTAGTCATCGTGTCCGTCTCTGAATTCGACTTCTTGCTAGCCATCTTATCGAGCGCAGCTTGCTGAAATCAAACATCGCAAACGCTCATCTAACATGTATACATACTACAAGTATGATAGAAACGATATCGTAGTCTTGACTGTATCAAATGTGTATCAACATGAACATAAATTTTCCTACTAGAAACATAGTATCGCACATGCTTCAACATGAATATACTCACAATGTAGTGAATAAGTTCCCATCCAGAGAAGGCGAATTTGTAGCACTTGTCAACGACGGTCTCCGTCTCGAGCGTGCCAGCGAGAACGCGTCGAGATAGCCTGTCGTATAGCACCCGAAGAACCTCGGACGACTACAATATATGTATGAACTAGACCGTAACGCATCTTATAAATTATGATCTAACGAAAGAAAACTGGTAAAAAAATAATTAAGTAATAAAACGATTAGATTTAAAAAAAAACTCACCCTCTTCTTGCTATAGTAGAGCAGCGAGTCCATCGCGTGCCTACAATATGTTACACATCGAGCACATATTTGCATATTGCTACTCACTGATAACAAATATCAGCAAGTGAATTTCAAACTCTTAATTACCCTCAAACTTCTATATCTCCCGCCCCCCCCCCCCTCTTTACATTGCGCGCACAAAGTCCACCATCTTCTCCTTGACTTTTCCATCCGGATCACGCTTCGACAACTTCTGCAACAGCAGTCACAGTGAATAAATAGACATTTTTAAACACTTACATCGCAGCTCTCGAGACAGTTTCCGTAGCCAGGAATGAAAGCCTCTACTTCGTCGAGAAACTTGGCAGATGGCTCTTCGTCATCTCTCGGTCGCGTCGCATAGACGCTCTCCCATTTCGGGCGGAACGTAATGATCTGAAATCAACATTGTTCATATAGCTACAAGACCAGTCATACATTATTCAATTATGATTCAATTTTGAAATAATTACAATGTCAAATCGAATATCGAATATAAAAATCTAGATCACATAGTAGTACCAATATATGGTGACCAAACTAACAGTCTCTTGAATGTCCTTCTGAATGTTCTCCTTCTCTCCAGTGGGGATACCGGTGGACGACTCGTAGTCCACCACCGACCCAGAATCCGACCCAGCGGTGTCGCGCGGGACATTCTGAAATCGGAGTGTGCCGAGATAGCATACTAATATATGAATGCTCGCATTGAATACAGGCAATAACACAGATCCCACACCCACATTCGGATCGGGTCCTTGATGTGCACGCCTTTGGGTGACTCGTAGGCGACGGTGACTCTCCTCCTCCCTAGTCGCAGCCCGCTGCATCTCTCTCCGGTTCCTAGCCAGCTGCTGAACACGAATAGAGATACAAGAACAATGCTATAACATACTTTTTTATTGTTGGTATTGCGTTTATCTCACTACTCATAGAGAGTATAGGGACCCCAATCGATAATTGTGATTTCAAAATTTCGATATCAAATTATCATGATAATCTTACTTTAATTATGTAGTTTCGAAATATATATGAGTGTTCTATGTTTACTTGATACGCGCGCCACAATTCCGCGCCAAGCGCGCGCACCGGGGCGCGCTCTCTCAACGGGGCAACGGATATCATGCGTACACAATGGGGCTCACTTTCTCCCGTCTCTACTACGACACTCTCCAGCACAGCCCGTTTCCCCTTAGGGCGAGTGAGCGGACTGTCAAAGAAGAGTCCATCGAGATCGGGAAGCGTTGAGTGACTGCCATGCAGCTCACACTCAGAACACACCCATGACGTCATTCCCTCCTCAACCCGCTTTCTCTCTTCCCTCGCCATCCCCGTCTCGTAAAACAGAGCGTATGCTACACGCGCTCGGTGCGTATTCTACACGTACACGGATCAGCGTCTCCATCGCCAGGCGGTGTAGCATACGCACCTTGTACATGTATGCTACATTCTCGTGCTGCCGGCCCCAGCGCAGACACCGATTTTCGGCACATTTTTTGAAAGAATTTGTTAGATGGTCACATGCAATATGAAACATATTTGACAAAAGTTTGCTCTTCTACGGATACGGTATCCTAAGAACTGAGCAGTGTACTTGTAGTGTACATACTTTTTGGTGTCCCACGCAGCATAGTGAACCGGATGAACCGGAAATGCTCTTTCTCTTATAGCTGCCGCCGAAGTGCAATTTAACGCGGGTTTACGGCACCTGTACATGTAGCATACGGTGTGGTATGTAGCATACATGTACTCGAGACGCGTGGCCAGGGGTCGAGTTGCACAAAATGTAAGCTACATGGACACGGAGCTGAACAAGTTGAGCTCGAAGTGTGTACATGTAGCCTGCATTCGCCGTTTTCAGTACGTGTAGCCTACGCTCAATTTTACGAGGTACACCTCCCATGGGTTTTGTTCCAGCATGTTGCACATGCAATAGCATTCTCCCCCAAGTCACCAATACACACTGCACAACTTGCACTTGTTACCAGCCCATCTCCATTTCCATCCATTTTCTCCATTACGCGCGTGTTCGTGGACAGCGGTCCGCGCCTCCTCCTTATCAAGTGATCTCGCACCCGCGTACACAGACAGTGCCTCACTCCTCCTAGGTCGACATACTCACCATCTTACGCTCCTTCACTTCCGTCTTCGAAGGCCTGGCGGCATTCTTCGGAGGCGTGTTGGCAGCCGGCTTGTCTGTCGGTCTCTGAAAAAGAATTCATCAAAAGTAATACAAAAGAAAGGCACTCACTTTCTTTGAGCGCAAACGGCTGTCTGACGTAGCCTCTTCCTCTTCGTCTTTCTCACCAGCTGCAGCAGTTTTGACAGTCATTGTCAGTGTGCTCCAGTTTTTTGTCTCTTCGTCCTTGGATTGAGTTTCCTCCTTATTCTCCCTCTTCTCAGCAGCCTTCCTCCTATCTACAATCGTCGCAGCTTCCTGAGCAGCCTTCGCAGCATCATCTTCAGCTGTTCTCGCCTCCTCCCTCGCCTTGCGAGCCTTCTCTCGCTTCTCCGCCACGATTTTCTCCATCTCCTCTTTTGTCATCTCCACGCTGAGAATCATTTCCTTCTTCACGACCTTCATGTTGGTGAGTGGCCGTTTCTGTAACAAATGGTAACAAAACTGTAAAATAAACTTATCCCACCTGTACGGGAGAGCGCAGACGCGGATCCGTTGGGGGACCGCTGTCCTCCTTGTCCACCACATTCTGCTCCCTCATAGCACGCGCTTCTGCCTTCAAACAATGTATCAGAAATCAGAAGCATCCAAACATAGGATCATTTAAAACAAATAACTCACCTTTTTGCGCTTCTGCCGTTTTCTCTCGTTACTCTTTTTCGCCGGAGCAGCTCCGCTCTTAGCCGGTTTGCCCTTAATAAACGAATATAAACAAAACATTACGATACAGACATGAGAAACAATTTCAATAATGACGCACGCACACGCGCACTTACAGTTGTATGGCCGGTCTGAACAACAAGAGATACGGAAAAATCGAATAAAATCATCAATACAACTAAGTTCTATTGCCCCTAACACTGCCCCACTCACCTTGTAACCGCGTCCCCTATGCCCACCGCCTCCTCCTCCCCTATGCCCATCGTTTCCTCCACCTCCCAGAAGTGGCGGACCACAAGATTCCGATCGCGTGGACATATTTCACCCTACTATCAATAACACAGTAACAACTAATCACAAACACTTCAAGTCATTAGGTAGCACAGATGCTCGGTCAACGACCGGTATAGTAAGACACTGCCACTTCCGATTCAACAACACTTTCAAAGACGTGTATTCATGTCAAAAATGAATATGCGCATATCACAAAAATGCATCAATCAATACAAAAAAAGATAATTAAGCATCAATCAATTCCAGTTTCCAGTATGCATAGACGGGCTGCCACGGCATTGTCCTGGTTTGCAGTAATGCTGCATGTGAGCCCTGTAACAGAACCGGGTGCGTGATTCCCACGTCGACAGTCGTTCCAGGAGGGATATTGAACGCCTTGCCGACCTACAAGGAAGATGATGAGTTCAGAATCCAGAAGGACGTCCGCGCACCTGGTCCTTCTTGTCGCAGGCGAACAGACGGGTGTGGTGCCTCTTCTGGACGGCGATGAAGGTGATTCCGGGCTGGTAGCCCCGCTCCAGCATCATACACGCCTCGCACGCAGCTCGTATTGCAGCACCTGCGAAGGAAGAGAATAGACTCTCTCTCCTTTCTCTCTCTCCCTCCCTCTACTCACGTTGAAGAACTGTCCCTCGGAGACTCCGTCCCTGTAGACGACAATGCGGGTGGGCTTGAAGCGGGTGTTGCGGTAGAACTGCACGAGCAGCTCTCGCACCATGTACGTCAGGTCGGAGATGATCTCCTGACGGTGCTGCTGCACGCGCACAGTCGCCGCGTATCTACAACACAATACTAATTACAGATTACAGTACCCACACCACATACACTATCGTATCCCTTCCCAGCGTACCTGCTGGGATAGGCATCCATGGATCCGACGACGGCGGCGATTGAGGGCTTGCGCGAGTCTCCGGCGGGCGGGTGGGTGATGTCGCATCCGAGGAAGATGACGGGCTCGTTGAAGATGCGCGGGCGGACGGCCGGCAGCATCTTCAGAAACAGGGCCGACAGCGTCTGCGGCGTCGTCTTGACCTCGAACCGTGTGTAGCGCACATACGTGTGGCACATCTGAAATCAGTCACGTCATCACACCTCCTCTACAGTATGCGTGCGTACCTGGTAGGTGAGCTGCTGGAGCTCGTCGACCGTCAGTCCGTTGTCGTCCCACAGCAGGTGGTAGTGGCTGGGACGGCTGGTGCCCTGGATTCCCGCGTGCGAGCACAGATAGAAGTCAAACTCGGTCGGGTGCGTGATTCCCAATTTCTTGTAATATTTGAAGTATTTCCAATTAGTTGTTTACATTCTTTCAGAAATCGTGTCTAGCGCGTACCTCGGTATGTTCTTCTGACCGCCAGCGGCTGCCGGATGACGAACTAACCATGGCATATACCAGGTCAAGTCTTGAACTGTGCTTGCACTGACTACAGAGTGCGGGTGGCGCGCGGGTGGGACGCGGGTTGAGGGCCGATTGGGGACATTTGCGGGTGGCACGCTAGTGAGGCGCGGGTGAGCTGCGGGTGAGATGCGGGTGAGACGCGGGAAAGGTGCGAGAAGAGCTCTTAAAGAGCAACTGCGGGTGGCACGCGGGTGGGGCGCGACTAGCGTACCACCTGCGCCCCACCCGCAGAGAGAAAAGCATTTACTAATCGCGCTCTACCGCGAATAATAAAATGTTGTTCTGCTCTTTTGCCAAAATGGCGTTTTTTTCGTATTTTTTTCATTATTTATTTTGTTTGATTTGTTTGTTTGATTCATTTCATTTTATAAGTGTATTTCATTAAGCTTTAAGTAAACAAACTCCGAGTATGAGCATTGTCACTCTAAACCCACTTGAGTTGCCGATAGAGTATCACCGTCCTGTGTATTGTTTCCGTTTTGCTTTTGTCGTGTATTGTTATTGGTCGATCTTCTCTAGGCACAATGTTGATAGAAGAACCGCGGCGAGTGCACGCTTCGTGGACGCGGTGATCGAGCGCGGCCACGTCCCCCGATACGACATCTCCACGCAGTGCTGCTCGCAGTACAGGTACGAAAAGCGCCCCTCGCTCTCACGTTGACATCATTGTTTTGACTGAACGTTTATGTTTAGGGTAACGGACGAGTTGTGTCCGCCGTGATTCCGTGCGGATGCGTTCTCGTCTGCAATGCCGGCAGGAAGTCGCCGTCTCCCGATCTGGACATTGCGAATGGTAATTGTGAGTTATAGAGGCAGGGAGGAGATAGGAAGGGTATAATATAGAGGGAGAAGGGGAGGATTCCATTCAGTGTTCGATACGTAGTCAGGTTCACTCATGTTGTTGTCGACATTCGCTGTCAGTTAGACCCGCCGACCGCCGATACTACATGTTTATATAATTGTTGTGTTGACTGAAGTGAAATTAGGTGCTTTGAGAAGGTGCGGGGGGCAGGACGGCGCCAGCGACTCCCGGGAGTTACCAACCAGTACAACCAGTTCGATGTCCAGCACGACCCACTACCACTGCCCGCGCAAGATCAACCGGTCAGTGAACGCTTCTCACTTGAAATGTGACTCGAACTGATAGGTTTCATGTATAAGATGTGGCTTGTATAGTGTTCGTGGTTCGTGTCGTGTGACTTGTTATCCCTAACTTACAGTGAGATGATCGCGACTATGATCAGCTCGTACGGCGAGTACGTTGTCATAATTTGGCCCGTGTACGACGGCAAGAAGGGCATTTGGACAAAGAGCAGCTGCTGATTGGAATTCGAGGTGAGGGGTGAGGAGGAACGATGAATAGTGGAAATGGGAGGAACAGTTGAGCCTAAATAATTGCTAAACCGATTGTTTATAATTGAATCTGGCCGATGCATTGGTGATGTTGACATATCGATTATTTTGAATATTGTGTTGCAGTGTCGGCGACGGCGGCACTCGTTGGATGTGATCAAGTTCAAGTTCATCGCGGAGAAGCCGGAGCTGCCGACGAGCTGCCGACGCTGGCCCAGAGACGCGCCCTCTTCTTCGCCCTCCTATGCCATCTTTGACTTTTAACCAATTTGCCTGTGTCATGTGTGATTGTTACAGTTCACGTTAGTTGTTTCCGAATAAATATTTGACAGTATTGTTAATCAATGATGCAACGAGAGAATAGGGCAAAGTAAACCGGCGGAGGCGTCTGGGAAGGGGGGCGGGGCTTATCGGAGAGAAATTCTGCGGGTGGGGCGCGGGTGAGGTGCGGTTGATCTGCGGGTGGGGTGCGGGTGAGGCGCGGGTGAGCTGCGGGTGGGGTGCAGGTGGGGCGCGGGCCGTCAACTAGTCGTCAGCCACCCGCATCCCACCCGCGCCCCACCCGCGCCCCACCCGCACGCTGTAGTCATTGTGAATCCGTACAACGAGGAGAAGCGCGTCCAACATGAACGGCTCTCTGATAGAATAGAGACGAGGTAGGTTTTCGTGCATTACTTTTTGTAAAGTTTTTCTTAGGCGAACCCAAGAGGATCAACAACGAAATGCTCTGAAGCTGGTCATTTCTACTGTGAACCAATCAAGACATGGAAGAAAGCAACACACGTGTGAGTGGGACTGACTATTGATTGATTGGTTGATTGATTTATCTGTGATTACTTTTGAAAGTGTTGATTCGCCTTGTCCCTGTTCATGTAATTGTTCAGGAAGACGATGTCGCGCTGTCTCGGAGGGAAAGGGGGGAAGGGAGATTCGCGTGCACTCGCAACGAGGTGAAGAAGGAGCAGGAGATAGAGACTATCCCTGTTAATGAGGTGAGTGGGACTGACTATTGATTGATTGGTTGATTGATTTATCTGTGATTACTTTTGAAAGTGTTGATTCGCCTTGTCCCTGTTCATGTAATTGTTCAGGAAGACGATGTCGCGCTGTCTCGGAGGGAAAGGGGGGAAGGGAGATTCGCGTGCACTCGCAACGAGGTGAAGAAGGAGCAGGAGATAGAGACTATCCCTGTTAATGAGGTGAGTGGGACTGACTATTGATTGATTGGTTGATTGATTTATCTGTGATTACTTTTGAAAGTGTTGATTCGCCTTGTCCCTGTTCATGTAATTGTTCAGGAAGACGATGTCGCGCTGTCTCGGAGGGAAAGGGGGGAAGGGAGATTCGCGTGCACTCGCAACGAGGTGAAGAAGGAGCAGGAGATAGAGACTATCCCTGTTAATGAGGTGAGTGGGACTGACTATTGATTGATTGGTTGATTGATTTGAGGTATATTTGTTCCCTCTGATCAAGATTGTTTCAGGTCTTCCTCCATGGCTGCCCTGAGCAATAAAAAGAGAAGGCCTAATACGAACGCCACACAACCATCCCATTGTTTGCACCCTATATCTTATTATCGGATAATGTTGTTATTTGTTTGTTACTGTTTACAGTTACATTGTTTCGAAATAAAAAGTACTACAATCATTCTCGTTGTTCAATTTCATTTATTACCTATTTGATATCAAAATAACACGGTGCGAAGTTGTTGAGGTGGATGACATGACAAAATGCATGACTAGTAGTTTTTATGTACGCATTCCTAGTGACATGTCTGGTATTTATTTTCAAACTGTTTTCCCGCAAAAACGCGACGCATCGTCGCGTACGCAGCGCTCAGCCTGACGTTTTTATTGAGCGTGAATCGCCGTGCTCGACTCGGTCGCTCCTTGGTGCCGTCGGTGTCCCGTGTCCGCTCTCCGCTGCCCCCTCCTTTCCGTCCGCATCCCAGCTTGCTGCTGTGCTCTCTCCCCCTCTCCTCTCTCTCTCTCTCTCTCTCTCTCTCTCCTCCCTCTCTCTCCCTCTCTCTCTTCCCCTCTCTTCCTCATCGTCCTCTGATCACTACTGTATTCCTGAAGTACGCCGCCTTGTCGGCACCCTCGACTCGGTCGCTCCTTGGTGCCGTCGGTGTCCCGTGTCCGCTCTCCGCTGCCCCCTCCTTTCCGTCCGCATCCCAGCTTGCTGCTGTGCTCTCTCTCTCTCTCTCTCTCTCTCTCTCTCTCTCTCTCTCTTCCTCTCTCTTCCTCATCGTTCTCTGATCACTACTGACTACTGTATTCCTGATTGTACGCCGCCTTGTCGGCGCCCTCGACTCGGTCGCTCCTTGGTGCCGTCGGTGTCCCGTGTCCGCTCTCCGCTGCCCCCTCCTTTCCGTCCGCATCCCAGCTTGCTGCTGTGCTCTCTCTCTCTCTCTCTCTCTCTCTCTCTCTCTCTCTCCTCCCTCTCTCTCCCTCTCTCTTCCTCATCGTCATCTGATCACTACTGTATTCCTGATTGTGCGCCGCCTTGTCGGCACCCTCGACTCGGTCGCTCCTTGGTGCCGTCGGTGTCCCGTGTCCGCTCTCCGCTGCCCCCTCCTTTCCGTCCGCATCCCAGCTTGCTGCTGTGCTCTCTCCCCCTCTCCTCTCTCTCTCTCTCTCTCTCCTCCCTCTCTCTCTCTCTCTCTCTCTCTCTCTCTTCCTCATCGTCATCTGATCACTACTGTATTCCTGATTGTACGCCGCCTTGTCGGCACCCTCGACTCGGTCGCTCCTTGGTGCCGTCGGTGTCCCGTGTCCGCTCTCCGCTGCCCCCTCCTTTCCGTCCGCATCCCAGATTGCTGCTGTGCTCTCTCCCCCTCTCCCCCCTCTCTCTCTCTCTCTCTCTCTCTCTCGAAAAGAGGCAAGGCTGCGCCCCTAGGAAGCAGAACGATTTGAGGATACTGTATAAGGAAAACAAAGCACATGCAGTGAAACGTATTCTCGGCGAAGAGTCGAAAGATTGCGAAATTGGAATCAACAAAGTGGAAAGTTATTTCCGAAAGACGACTACGGTGGCGCCATGTGATTACGATGCTGTGAGGCGGCTAGCCGCCAATCTACCCAAGTTGAACATCTCCGGCTCATTGTTGAGGCGGTTCGGACAAAACGAAGTGATGACTGTGTTGAAAAATAAGCCTAATACGGCGCCGGGACCGGATGGCACTATGTATAGTGACCTTATTCTGGCCGATCCTGAAGGACTGTTCATTACTGAATTGTTCAATCGATGCATGCGAGAACAGCGCATCCCGAAAAGCTGGAAAGAAACGAATACGTCTCTCATCTACAAGAAGGGAGACGAGATGGATATTGAAAACTGGCGACCGATCAGTCTTATGAATGTTCTGTACAAAGTGTACACGGGTCTCTTGACAAAGAGAATGTGTATCAGCCAATGCTTTTGGCAGCGTGCCACACATAGCGATACTCGAGGCCCTCAGGGCTCTTGGCTTTCCGCCCGAATTTCGACACATCATTGCGGACTTGTACGATGGAGCATCATTCCGCGTAAATACAAAGCACGATCAAACTAAAAGCATATCAATGAATGCAGGTGTGAAACAGGGTGACCCAATCTCACCTATCTTGTTCAATATTGTGCTGGAAATGATCATTCGAGCACATCTAAAGAGAGTGAAACCTATGGAAATTCTTGGACAGAGGTTTTCACTGCTGGCTTTTGCTGATGACATGGCTGTGATCACGAAGAATCAGTCGGACATGCAATATCAGCTTGAGAGAATGGCAGCTGACGCAAACCAGATCAATCTGATATTCAAGCCACGCAAGTGCGGCACACTCACTATCCAAAAAGGGAGGGTGATTACGAAAGAAACAAAGATGTATGACCAGTGCATTACTGTACTCGGTGAATCAGACAGTTACAAGTATCTAGGTGTGAATGTCGGTTTTCGCGATATAATCGAACCGACTGAATCACTCGAGCACATGAAAATCGATATGAGGAAGCTGGCAGCAGCCAGAGGCTCGCTCAGTGGCGATCAGCTGAGAGACGCAATCAAGACATTTGTGATTTCGCGCCTATACTATTTCGCGATGAATGACAAGTTGGCTATGAGCAGCATTGATGAGCTGGAAAGGACGCTCGCAACAACTGTTGCCCACATACAGAATGTGAAGGGTGGAGTGCCGAAGCCGTACTTGTACTGCTCGAAAGGCTACCATATGCAACATCCGAAAGACATCATGTATACTGGTAATATAAACACGACAATGAAGCTGTTGTGGTCGGACGATGACTATATAAAGAATGTGTTTTGGAATCTTCTGGAATACATTTCAGTAACTTGGATTGGAGTGCAAGAGGCAATCACGCTTGATAAGAAAGAGATGTGTGCACGCTATTTGAATGATGAGCAGTTGGGATACCGTATCGGGTCATACGGTAGCCGGACAAATGTGATGCGCAACTGCCGAGAGGCGGTGCGACACTTCAGAAAGACAATGCACGTTTTCGATGTGAAATGTGTGAATGGTGAGCTGGTGGTTGAAATGCAAGCAACCCCAGCCAGCAAAAAATCGATAACCGATAGGAAGATGAAACATCTCCTCAAACGGAGAATCACGTGTGCGCTGGACGAGTGCAACATTGAGAGAATGAGTACCGAATATTCGATGATCGGAAACAATTTTGACATGTTTGTGCAAGACAATCGAAATGTGAAAATTCGGCGAGGCAAATTGCCGCAGGCAGTAACTGAGAGTGCGATTGAGTGGAGACACCGAGCATTGCTCGATAATCTTCCTCTGAAAGGATCGAGATTCAATTCGAAGAATGCAGAATCAGACAAGATGTGCTCTGTGTGCAACGAGAGAAAGATTGAGACGCTTGCTCACGTGCTCAATGGGTGTGAGGCTCATTTGAAAACGGGAGTGACGGACAGGCATAACAACATTCAAGACATAATAGTGGCTGCTGCGGAAAAGAGCGCAGTGAATCAAAATGCTTGGATTGAGACTGATACGCGCAATGCGATAGATGGAGGAAACCTCCGCCCTGACATTGTGCTAAAAAGAGAGAGTGAAAAAGAAGTGGTGATAGTGGATGTGCGTGTCTCTTTTGTCAGTTCTCTCGGTGACTATTGGAAAGAGAATGATAGTGCGATGAAAGCTCTTGGAATTCCAAAGACGGAGTGGAATGACTTGATTAGTCAGATCCAATGCGAGACTCTTGAGTTTTCAAAAGCTATATATTACTTGCATACATTGGGGGAGAGTTACAACCCAAAATATGGAAATACTAGACCAGAAAAGGCACTGAAGATGATTGCGAGATACAAAGAAAGATACGAGAGAACCCGACTACAGCGAGAAGTTGGGCAGTGAGATAAGCAATCTGGTCATGTCACAATACAACACTGATACTGTACTCGTGTAGGGCTGTCTCTCTCCCCGCGACAAGGGGACCAAGAGAGCTGTCCGATAGTGCGCGATACAGCCGGCCGCCGCCCCGCTCGCCCGACGCCTCGAGGATGCTGCGACCAAGCTTCTGCTGCTGAGGGACCAACGACGGACGCGGCCGGACCCAAGTCATTTGCCAACTACCCAAGATAAACTCCAAACTCCCCCAATGCTGAAATTCAACAAAAGGACATATATTATCTTTTAAAAGTACTTCCGTAAAAAGTGTTGTTTGTGTTAACCTGATTCAAGAAAAGCGCATGCATATATTATTAATTTTTGAAAAATAAAATCGTAAACACCTGAACATGAAAACTAACACAAACTTGCTCTTTCAAAACGTTGAATAATTGTTGAATAATTAATGTTGAATAATTCCATGTTTTTTTGACATTTTTATACCTGAAACATTGAGTTAAACAACATAGAGATTAACATATTATTTTTTTGATAAACCATGAATAATAAACCGCAAAAAAACACTAAATAAACAAAACAATCGTATTATTCTGAATGTTACGTGTAACTATTCTATATACAGTTTTTTTACAATGAAGACTGTAGATATGGACAACCCACTTCTGGTGGCTTCACAATATGCTTTCCCCTTTTTGGTGTCTGAGGCTTGAGTGATGGCAGTGTCTCTGAGAAAATAGCTACAGTACAACTGTCTTGTCTATCCTATTGTAATGTTATGGTGAGTTCAGCGGTGAGAGTGATCTCTCCTTGCCTACGCTTGTTTAAATATCGCACTGACACTGATGTGAGATTGATATGGTATTTAGAATACATACTTTTCTTTTCACCGTGAAAAAACGACGCGTCGAACTGGAGAAAACTAGTGTTTGAACATCCAAATTGCTTATGTTTGTTGAAACATGCTCGCTTTCCCTTCATAGATTTTTTCCTAGCTTCGCCCGTTTCGTTACATTTGCGGCGGAGTTTGCATTGTGGGCGGGGCTTAGCATTAGCTACATTAACTTAAACCGAGAGAGAGAACAGCTGAGAGAGAGAACAGCTTGAAGGCATGAAATTCTCCCTATTGAACCGATGAAATTCTCCCTATTGAACCAAATTGCTTATGTTTGTTGAAACATGCTCGCTTTCCCTTCATAGATTTTTTCCTAGCTTCGCCCGTTTCGTTACATTTGCGGCGGAGTTTGCATTGTGGGCGGGGCTTAGCATTAGCTACATTAACTTAAACCGCGAGAGAGAACAGCTGAGAGAGAGAACAGCTTGAAGGCATGAAATTCTCCCTATTGAACCGATGCGTGTGCGTGTGTGCGTGTGTGAGCAAGTTGTCTGAGTGAGACTGCAAAAAAAGAGCCCGGAAGGAATCGAACCTCCGTCGAAAGCCAAAAAGGCTAACTATGCGAACCAGCAACAGGCTCGGGAAAAAACAGTCGTCAGGCAACACACACACACACACACACACACACACACACACACACACACATACACACACACACATACACACAGACATACACACGCACACACGCACGCATTGAGATCACAACACGCAGTGCTATCTACACATATATACCCCGCGGCAGCCGCGACGGAGGTAAAATGGTGCGCGGAATTCGGAAAATTGGCTACGCGTTGGTCACTGCTGCTCTAACGTATGTGCGTGGTTTTAGATAGCTGAACACTTTCGAGCTCGGAAGAAATGAATAGTTAATCAACCAGTACAATCAACCCGCAGATCAATCATTTCATATTCCATTTAGATTCTTGGTGGTGATACTGTTAATATACTCGATTTAAAGGCACAGTGGCGCTTAGTTTTGCCTTTGAATCATTGCTTGAATCATAGAAACGAAACAAACAAAGAAAAGGAGCGGCGATTCCTCGTTTCCTACTTACACGCCTGCGAAGCTTGTTTAGGCGAATTCAAACTTCGCTCCGAAATCGAAATGTTGAGCTTTGTGCGCACCTCGTCCATATGAGTTTGCCAGGTCATGTATGTAGATCATAATATGCAGGTTCGAGTCCCGGTACGTGCTAACAGTTTTTCCAAGTTCTCATTATTGAATGTCAATGAACATTGAAAACGCCAAACGCCCCTTGTGCATTTACCTGTCAAGACCTTGACTTGGCAGTTGAGTATTCCACGGCGTCGTCGTTTTTATTGAGAGAAGAGGTGAAGCTGAAAACGGCATAGGGTGAGTATGAAAACGACTCGTATCTGTCATTGAAACATTATAAGACTGCTACTCCGGCACGTCTTTCGACGTGGTTTTCGCAATTGTGTGTATCCTACTCGACCACGTCTTCCGACGACGTCTTTCGTTACGCTGCTACTCCAGCACGTCTTTCGACGTGGTTTTCGCAATTGTGTGTATCCTACTCGACCACGTCTTCCGACGACGTCTTTCGTTACGCTGCTACTCCAGCACGTCTTTCGACGTGGTTTTCGCAACTGTGCGCATCCTACTCGACCACGTCTTCCGACGACGTCTTTCGTTACGCTGCTACTCCAGCACGTCTTCCGACGTGGTTTTCGCAAAACGTGTCAAACAACGCGAGATCGAAAACCACTCATCTCATCTCATGCGTATTCCAGTGGGCGGGCGTAGCAGGAGCGAAGCCAGGGAGAGTGTGAGTGTTGTAGTGAACGAGGCCTGGGAGAGGCGGGGCATAGGTTCTGCAAGAAGTGAATGGTGAATGACTTGAGCGGCAAACGAGGTGCAAGAAAGGAGACAACATGGAAGGTAGGCATGCTCACCAGCCAGCACCAGCTCTCGCGACGCGCATTCGAGAAATGAACCACCCTTCCATTTCTAACGGCCGCGTCGACTCCAATCAGACATGCTAATGCCAAGCCCCGCCCACACTACGTGCCTGCCGAAACAAGGAGTGACGAGTGCTGCTGAATGGACGAAGGGTAATGTGGAAGCATGCTAATGCACAGAAACAATTCGATCTTTGTTCAGCGAGAGTACACCGCTCACCGCTTCAGAATTTAGACCGCATGTTTTTTTCCGAAAAGTTGACAATGACCACCAATAGTGGAAGAAACAAAGATAACGTCCGTCCCACCGACCTCGGAGCAGAGTGGCGACAGAACTCTCATTATAACTGCGCTACGCTAGAGTCTAACGTGAACTCTTCCGTAACCAAGCAATCGCTCAGAAAGGGGCAAGGGGCCGAGGGAAGCGTCCTTTATCAGAGTCGCCGCAATGCATCAATCAACCCGCTACAGTACAGTGGTTTGAAAGTCGTTCCGGACGAGGCGACCCGTCGTCAGTCGGACTGCCGTTGTTCCTGGCCCGTGTAGTCGACCGCTCCTGTAGCATTGTCGTGAGCTGAATCTTTTCAATGTTCAGAACCGTAAAATACTCACCGAAAAAAATATACAAATTCGCACGCGCTACAAAATATGTTGGGCCTCTTATCTGAAGACAAGCTCTCATAACGCATCTTCTTGTTTCTCTAATAAAGGACGCTTCCCTCGGCCCCTTGCTCTTTTCTGAGCGATTGCTTGGTTACGGAAGAGTTCACGTTATACTCTAGCGTAGCGCAGTTATAATGAGAGTTCTGTCGCCACTCTGCTCCGAGGTCGGTGGGACGGACGTCATTTGTTTCTTCCACTATTGGTGGTCATTGTCAACTTTTCGGAAAAACATGCGGTCTAAATTCTGAAGCGGTGAGCGGTGTACTCTCGCTGAACAAAGATCGAATTGTTTCTGTGCATTAGCATGCTTCCACATTACCCTTCGTCCATTCAGCAGCACTCGTCACTCCTTGTTTCGGCAGGCACGTAGTGTGGGCGGGGCTTGGCATTAGCATGTCTGATTGGAGTCGACGCGGCCGTTAGAAATGGAAGGGTGGTTCATTTCTCGAATGCGCGTCGCGAGAGCTGGTGCTGGCTGGTGAGCATGCCTACCTTCCATGTTGTCTCCTTTCTTGCACCTCGTTTGCCGCTCAAGTCATTCACCATTCACTTCTTGCAGAACCTATGCCCCGCCTCTCCCAGGCCTCGTTCACTACAACACTCACACTCTCCCTGGCTTCGCTCCTGCTACGCCCGCCCACTGGAATACGCATGAGATGAGATGAGTGGTTTTCGATCTCGCGTTGTTTGACACGTTTTGCGAAAACCACGTCGGAAGACGTGCTGGAGTAGCAGCGTAACGAAAGACGTCGTCGGAAGACGTGGTCGAGTAGGATGCGCACAGTTGCGAAAACCACGTCGAAAGACGTGCTGGAGTAGCAGCGTAACGAAAGACGTCGTCGGAAGACGTGGTCGAGTAGGATACACACAATTGCGAAAACCACGTCGAAAGACGTGCTGGAGTAGCAGCGTAACGAAAGACGTCGTCGGAAGACGTGGTCGAGTAGGATACACACAATAGCGAAAACCACGTCGAAAGACGTGCCGGAGTAGCAGTCTTATAATGTTTCAATGACAGATACGAGTCGTTTTCATACTCACCCTATGCCGTTTTCAGCTTCACCTCTTCTCTCAATAAAAACGACGACGCCGTGGAATACTCAACTGCCAAGTCAAGGTCTTGACAGGTAAATGCACAAGGGGCGTTTGGCGTTTTCAATGTTCATTGACATTCAATAATGAGAACTTGGAAAAACTGTTAGCACGTACCGGGACTCGAACCTGCATATTATGATCTACATACATGACCTGGCAAACTCATATGGACGAGGTGCGCACAAAGCTCAACATTTCGATTTCGGAGCGAAGTTTGAATTCGCCTAAACAAGCTTCGCAGGCGTGTAAGTAGGAAACGAGGAATCGCCGCTCCTTTTCTTTGTTTGTTTCGTTTCTATGATTCAAGCAATGATTCAAAGGCAAAACTAAGCGCCACTGTGCCTTTAAATCGAGTATATTAACAGTATCACCACCAAGAATCTAAATGGAATATGAAATGATTGATCTGCGGGTTGATTGTACTGGTTGATTAACTATTCATTTCTTCCGAGCTCGAAAGTGTTCAGCTATCTAAAACCACGCACATACGTTAGAGCAGCAGTGACCAACGCGTAGCCAATTTTCCGAATTCCGCGCACCATTTTACCTCCGTCGCGGCTGCCGCGGGGTATATATGTGTAGATAGCACTGCGTGTTGTGATCTCAATGCGTGCGTGTGTGCGTGTGTATGTCTGTGTGTATGTGTGTGTGTGTATGTGTGTGTGTGTGTGTGTGTGTGTGTGTGTGTGTGTGTGTGTGTTGCCTGACGACTGTTTTTTCCCGAGCCTGTTGCTGGTTCGCATAGTTAGCCTTTTTGGCTTTCGACGGAGGTTCGATTCCTTCCGGGCTCTTTTTTTGCAGTCTCACTCAGACAACTTGCTCACACACGCACACACGCACACGCATCGGTTCAATAGGGAGAATTTCATGCCTTCAAGCTGTTCTCTCTCTCAGCTGTTCTCTCTCGCGGTTTAAGTTAATGTAGCTAATGCTAAGCCCCGCCCACAATGCAAACTCCGCCGCAAATGTAACGAAACGGGCGAAGCTAGGAAAAAATCTATGAAGGGAAAGCGAGCATGTTTCAACAAACATAAGCAATTTGGTTCAATAGGGAGAATTTCATCGGTTCAATAGGGAGAATTTCATGCCTTCAAGCTGTTCTCTCTCTCAGCTGTTCTCTCTCTCGGTTTAAGTTAATGTAGCTAATGCTAAGCCCCGCCCACAATGCAAACTCCGCCGCAAATGTAACGAAACGGGCGAAGCTAGGAAAAAATCTATGAAGGGAAAGCGAGCATGTTTCAACAAACATAAGCAATTTGGATGTTCAAACACTAGTTTTCTCCAGTTCGACGCGTCGTTTTTTCACGGTGAAAAGAAAAGTATGTATTCTAAATACCATATCAATCTCACATCAGTGTCAGTGCGATATTTAAACAAGCGTAGGCAAGGAGAGATCACTCTCACCGCTGAACTCACCATAACATTACAATAGGATAGACAAGACAGTTGTACTGTAGCTATTTTCTCAGAGACACTGCCATCACTCAAGCCTCAGACACCAAAAAGGGGAAAGCATATTGTGAAGCCACCAGAAGTGGGTTGTCCATATCTACAGTCTTCATTGTAAAAAAACTGTATATAGAATAGTTACACGTAACATTCAGAATAATACGATTGTTTTGTTTATTTAGTGTTTTTTTGCGGTTTATTATTCATGGTTTATCAAAAAAATAATATGTTAATCTCTATGTTGTTTAACTCAATGTTTCAGGTATAAAAATGTCAAAAAAACATGGAATTATTCAACATTAATTATTCAACAATTATTCAACGTTTTGAAAGAGCAAGTTTGTGTTAGTTTTCATGTTCAGGTGTTTACGATTTTATTTTTCAAAAATTAATAATATATGCATGCGCTTTTCTTGAATCAGGTTAACACAAACAACACTTTTTACGGAAGTACTTTTAAAAGATAATATATGTCCTTTTGTTGAATTTCAGCATTGGGGGAGTTTGGAGTTTATCTTGGGTAGTTGGCAAATGACTTGGGTCCGGCCGCGTCCGTCGTTGGTCCCTCAGCAGCAGAAGCTTGGTCGCAGCATCCTCGAGGCGTCGGGCGAGCGGGGCGGCGGCCGGCTGTATCGCGCACTATCGGACAGCTCTCTTGGTCCCCTTGTCGCGGGGAGAGAGACAGCCCTACACGAGTACAGTATCAGTGTTGTATTGTGACATGACCAGATTGCTTATCTCACTGCCCAACTTCTCGCTGTAGTCGGGTTCTCTCGTATCTTTCTTTGTATCTCGCAATCATCTTCAGTGCCTTTTCTGGTCTAGTATTTCCATATTTTGGGTTGTAACTCTCCCCCAATGTATGCAAGTAATATATAGCTTTTGAAAACTCAAGAGTCTCGCATTGGATCTGACTAATCAAGTCATTCCACTCCGTCTTTGGAATTCCAAGAGCTTTCATCGCACTATCATTCTCTTTCCAATAGTCACCGAGAGAACTGACAAAAGAGACACGCACATCCACTATCACCACTTCTTTTTCACTCTCTCTTTTTAGCACAATGTCAGGGCGGAGGTTTCCTCCATCTATCGCATTGCGCGTATCAGTCTCAATCCAAGCATTTTGATTCACTGCGCTCTTTTCCGCAGCAGCCACTATTATGTCTTGAATGTTGTTATGCCTGTCCGTCACTCCCGTTTTCAAATGAGCCTCACACCCATTGAGCACGTGAGCAAGCGTCTCAATCTTTCTCTCGTTGCACACAGAGCACATCTTGTCTGATTCTGCATTCTTCGAATTGAATCTCGATCCTTTCAGAGGAAGATTATCGAGCAATGCTCGGTGTCTCCACTCAATCGCACTCTCAGTTACTGCCTGCGGCAATTTGCCTCGCCGAATTTTCACATTTCGATTGTCTTGCACAAACATGTCAAAATTGTTTCCGATCATCGAATATTCGGTACTCATTCTCTCAATGTTGCACTCGTCCAGCGCACACGTGATTCTCCGTTTGAGGAGATGTTTCATCTTCCTATCGGTTATCGATTTTTTGCTGGCTGGGGTTGCTTGCATTTCAACCACCAGCTCACCATTCACACATTTCACATCGAAAACGTGCATTGTCTTTCTGAAGTGTCGCACCGCCTCTCGGCAGTTGCGCATCACATTTGTCCGGCTACCGTATGACCCGATACGGTATCCCAACTGCTCATCATTCAAATAGCGTGCACACATCTCTTTCTTATCAAGCGTGATTGCCTCTTGCACTCCAATCCAAGTTACTGAAATGTATTCCAGAAGATTCCAAAACACATTCTTTATATAGTCATCGTCCGACCACAACAGCTTCATTGTCGTGTTTATATTACCAGTATACATGATGTCTTTCGGATGTTGCATATGGTAGCCTTTCGAGCAGTACAAGTACGGCTTCGGCACTCCACCCTTCACATTCTGTATGTGGGCAACAGTTGTTGCGAGCGTCCTTTCCAGCTCATCTATATTTTGACCGCGGAGGCGCGCGGAGCGTGCCGGAGCGCTTTCTATGTGCATACGAGAGAGTGAAAGATCAGAGAGTCGGAGAAAATTCATATCAGTAGCAGTGATCAATGCATTCTTACTATTACTGATCTACTGATATATTTTGACCGCGGAGGCGCGCGGAGCGTGCCGGAGCGCTTTCTATGTGCATACGAGAAAGTGAACGATCAGAGAGTCGGAGAAAATTCATATCAGTAGCAGTGATCAATGCATTCTTACTATTACTGATCTACTGATAGAATTTGACCGCGGAAGCGCGCGGAGCGTGCCGGAGCGCTTTCTATGTGCATACGAGAGAAAGAAAGATCAGAGAGTCGGAGAAAATGCAAAACAGTATCAATGATCAATATATTATTATTTTTGATTTACTGATAGGCTTTGACCGCGGAGGCACGCGGGAGCGTGCCGGAGCGCCTTCTAGAGCAAAGAGAGAGAGAGAGAGAGAGAGAGAGAGAGAGAGAGAGATAGGGAAAGACAGAGAGAAGCGGAGAAACGGAAAAAGTAGTTTAGTTATGACAAAGTTATCACTCATAAACCGATAGTCTTCGGCAGCATCTCGAAGCGCCTTCTGTGAGCATAGGTAAGACAATATCCGTCGAGAATCAAAAAATTATCAACCAGATACTGTTAGACATTGACACTGTTCAAACATTTGTTAATTCTGTAATTCAAAATTAAGGAAATACAATAAAGTTCACTCATTTTTGGAAGGCTCTGACAACAGCACTTCTAGCACAGCTCCTAATAGCACTTCCAGAGCACATATCAAGTCAATCTATATATCAATCGATAGATAATTTTCTCCTCTATTTTATACCTATATTTCTAGCGCGCGAAGCGCGCTAGTCGCCTGTAAGTGTAAAATGCTCTATGGTTTCCGTCCGTCCGTCCGTACGTCCATCGCTCTACCGCGCCAGCCACTACTCCTATCTAGCCAAACGTGACATCGATCCAATGGTCTCGGTTCCTAGATGCAGGATTCCAATTTTCAGCTCTTTATCTCTCATATCCGCGGAGCTATGAGCTCGAGAAACTCCGACGAAATAGCGCGTAATCAGAGAGAGTCAGACAGAAAAAACAGCGAAATAGTGTGTCAGATGAAGAGACGGTTAGGTCGTTGAACGGTTGCATCGAGTAGGCCTTACAAGAACGAGTACTGCGAATCGCAGACTTCAGCTATCGAAAAACGGTTTCGACGTCACTCCTCTACACTCCCTCACCTACAAATTGGCCCGTAATCTTTTTATAACTCCTCCTGGTTTCTTTTCACGAAGTGATTTAATCGAGGCGAGGCGACACCAAACAGTTGTCGCGGGCTGTTCAAGAAAACTAGGCAACCGTGTCAGATCTCCCTTTACTACAACATGTATATATGTGGCCACTACACTTCTACCAAAATTTGCATCTTTTTGTGACCTCTGACGCCCGCTATCAATTAATTTCCTCTAATCGACGCCACTTTATTGCCCCGCGACGAGAGAGTGTGGCGAGGTGAGAGTGCGCCAGCTGCCAGTCTGTCTGATGTCAGAGAAAAAGACAGTCAATTGTGCAAATGAGCGAGAACATCACCACGCACTACGAAACAGCTCACCACACTCCAACAAACTGTGCAACTTTCATTTTCTGAGCAAATACAATACAAATGTAACTGTATGCACTAACGACATTCTATAATCAATTAGGAAGTGAGGCGAGGCGAAATACTATGTAACCTTCTTTTCTCATCCCTCTTTTTTCGTCTCTCTCTCTCTCTCTCTCTCTCTCTCTCTCTCTCTCTCTTTCACCCTATCTCTGTTTTTTCTCTTTCTCTCCCTCTCTCCCTCTCTTCCTCTCTCTCTCTCTCTCTCTTATTTATTATGATTTTAGATTAGTGATAACTATGAAGTCTACTTGGATCTAAAATCAATAATAATTGTCAACCAGAATTCCTCTTTCTCTCTCTCTCTCTCTCTCTCTCTCTCTCTCTCTCTTTCTTTTTTTCTTTTTTTCTTTCTTTCTTTCTTTCTTTCTTTTTTTTCTCTCCCTCTCTCCCTCTCTCCCTCTCTCTCTCTCTTATATTTTATCAAATTAGACCAATGATAACTATAAATTGTACTTGGATCTATAATAAATAATAATTGTCAACCAGCTACTGATAGGCTTTCACCGCGGAGCGTGCCGGAGCGCCCTCTATGTGCGTACGAGAGAGTAAAAGATCAGAGAGTAGGAGAGAAGGCATATCAGTATCAGTGATTAGTATATTATTATAATTACTGATCTACTGATCGGCTTTGACCGCGGAGTGCGGAGTGTGCCGGAGCGTTCTTTACGTGCATACGAAAGAGTAAAAAATCAGAGAGTCGGAGAAAATGCATATCAGTATCAGTAATCAATGTAATATTTTAATTACTGATCTACAGACCGGCTTTGACCGCGGAGGCGCGCGAAGCGTGCCGGAGCGCC
>CAWZYM010000144.1:417500-425325 GCA_963966185.1 Rhabditoides inermis
AATCACTTCGTGAAAGGAAACCAGGAGGATTTATAAAAAGATTACGGGCAGATTTGTAGGTGAGGGAGTGTAGAGGAGTGACGTCGAAACCGTTTTTCGATAGCTGAAGTCTGCGATTCGCAGTACTCGTTCTTGTAAGGTCTACTCGCCGCACCCGATTCGTCAGTGACCCGTCTCTTCATCTGACACACTATCTCGCTGCTTTTCTGTCTGACTCTCTCGGATTACGCGCTATTTCGTCGGACCTTCTTGAGCTTATAGCTCCGCGGATATGAGAGATAAAGATCTGAAAATTGGAATCCTGCATCTCGGGATCGAGACCATCGGATCGATGTCACGTTTGGCTAGATAGGAGTAGTGGCTGGCGCGGTAGAGCGATGGACGTACGGAAACCATAGGGCATTTTACACACACAGGCAACTAGCGCGCTTCGCGCGCTAGAAATATAGGTAAAAAAGAGGAGAAAATTATCTATCGATTGATATATAGATTGACTTGATATGTGCTCTGGAAAATGCTATTAGGAGCTGTGCTAGAAGTGCTGTTGTCAGTCTTTCAATAGATGACTGATCTTTATTTATTTCCCTATTTTTTTATTTTTCAGTAGTTTCAAATAATTAGAAAGTGTCACAGTTTATCAGTATCTGGTTGATAGTATCTGCTTGACTGCTTATCTACAGATGTTATATTTACTATGCTCATAGAAGGCGATCCGGGCACGCTCCGCGCGCCTCCACGGTTAAAGTATATCAGTAGATCAGTAATTATAATAAAACATTGATCACTGATACTGATATGCATTTTCTCCGACTTTTTGATCTTTTACTCTTTCGTTTGCACATAGAGGGCGCTCCGGCACGCTTCGCGCGCATCCGCGGTCAAAGTCTATCAGTATATCAGTAATAATAAGAATATATTGATCACTGCTACTGATATGCATTTTCTCCGACTCTCTGATCGTTCACTTTCTCGTATGCACATAAAAAGCGCTTCGGCACGCTTCGCGCGCCTCCGCGGTCAAAGTCGATCAGTAGATCAGTAATACCAAGACTATATTTATCACTGCTACTGATATGCATTTTCTCCAACTCTCTGATCTTTCACTCTCTCGTATGCACATAGAAAGCGCTCCGGCACGCTTCGCGCGCCTCCGCGGTCAAAGTCGATCAGTAGATCAGTAATAATAAGACTGTATTGATTACTGCAGTAGATCAATATGCATTTTCTTCGACTCTCTGATCTTTCACTTTCTCGTATGCACATAGAAAGCGCTCCGGCACGCTCCGCGCGCCTCCGCGGTCAAAGTATATCAGTAGATCAGTAATAACAAGACTATATTTATCACTGCTACTGATATGCATTTTCTCCGACTCTCTGATAGTTCACTTTCTCGTATGCACATAGAAAGCGATCCGGCACGCTTCGCGCGCCTCCGCGGTCAAATCCTATCAGTAGATCAATAATTAAAATAATATAATTTCACTGCTACTGATATGCAATCTCTCCTACTCTCTGATCTTTCACTCTCTCGTATGCACATAGAAAGCGCTCCGGCACGCTTCGCGCGCCTCCGCGGTCAACGTATATCAGTAGATCAGTAATCATAAAAAATATAATGTCACTGCTACTGATATGCATTCTCTCCTACTCTCTGATCTTTCACTCTCTCGTATGCACATAGAGGGCGCTCCGGCACGCTTCGCGCGCCTCCGCGGTCAAAGCCTATCAGTAGATCAGTAATTATAAAAAATATAATGTCACTGCTACTGATATGCATTCTCTCCTACTCTCTGATCTTTCACTCTCTCGTAAGCACATAGAGGGCGCTCCGGCACGCTTCGCGCGCCTCCGCGGTCAAAGCCGATCAGTATGTCAGTAATTATAATAATATACTGATCACTGATACTGATATGCCTTCTCTCCTACTCTCTGATCTTTTACTCTCTCGTACGCACATAGAAAGCGCTCCGGCACGCTTCGCGCGCCTCCGCGGTCAATGCCGATCAGTAGATGAGTAATTATAATAATATCTTGATCACTGTAACTGATATGCATTTTCTCCAACTCTCTGATCGTTCACTCTCTCATATGCACATAGAGGGCGCTCCGGCACGCTTCGCGCGCCTCCGCGGTCAAAGCCGATCAGTATGTCAGTAATTATAATAATATATTGATCACTGCTACTGATATGCATTCTCTCCTACTCTCTGATCTTTTACTCTCTCGTACGCACATAAAAAGTGCCCCGGCACGCTTCGCGCGCCTCCGCGGTCAAAGTCGATCAGTAGATCAGTAATTACAATAATATTTAGATCACTGATACTGATATGCATTCTCTTCTACTGTCTGATCTTTTACTCTCTCGTATGCCCTTAGAGGGCGCTCCGGCACACTCCCTATCAGTAGCTGGTTGACAATTATTATTTATTATAGATCCAAGTTTAATTTATAGTTGTCACTGGTCTAATATTATAAAATATAAGAGAGAGAGAGAGAGAGAGAGAGAGAGAGAGAGAGAGATCGAAAGAGGAAGAGAGGAAGAGAGTGAGAGAGGGAGAGAAAGAGAGGGAGAGAGACGAAAGAGAGAGAGAGAAAGAGAGAGAGAGAGAGAGAGAGAGAGAGAGGAATGAGAAAAGGAGAGAGATGAGAAAAAGAGTTTACATATTATTTCGCCTCGCCTCACTTCCCTGATTGAATATAGATGGACGTGAGTGCATATAGTAATGTTTTATTGTATTTACTCAGAATATGGTAATCGCGCAGTTTGTTGGAGTGTGGTGAGCTGTTTCGTAGTGCATGGTGCTGTTCTGGCTCATTTGCACAATTTACTGTTTCTTTCTCTAACAGCAGACAGACTGGCAGCTGGCGCACTCTCACCTCGCCACACTCTCTCGTCGCGGGGCAATAAAACGACGTCGATTAGAGGAATTTAATTGATAGCGAGCGTCAGAGGTCACAAAAAGATGCAAATTTTGGTAGAAGTGTAGTGGCCACCTATATGCACGTTGTAGTGAAGGGAGACCTTACACGATTGCCTAGTTTTCTTGAACAGCCCGCGACAACTGTTTGGCGTCGCCTCGCCTCGATTAAATCACTTCGTGAAAGAAAACCAGGAGGAGTTATAAAAAGATTACGGGCAGATTTGTAGGTGAGGGAGTGTAGAGGAGTGACGTAAAAACCGTTTCTCGAAAGATGAAGTCTGCGATTCGCAGTACTCGTTCTTGTAAGGTCTACTCGCCGCAGCCGATTCGCCAGTGACCCGTCTCCTCGCCTCACACACTATTTCGCCGCTTTTGTGTCTGACTCTCTCTGATTACGCGCTATTTCGTCGGACTTTCTGGAGCTTATAGCTCCGCGGATATGAGAGATAACGAGCTGAAAATTGGAATCCTGCATCTCGGGACCGAGACCAACGGATCGATGTCACGTTTGGCTAGATAGGAGTAGTGGCTGGCGCGGTAGAGCGATGTATGGACAGACACCATAGGGCATTTTACACTTACACCAGACATGTAACTGTATGTTATGTGATTTGGTATTATGAATGCGTGATTTGATTTTGGGAATAATACTAGGATCAACGTAGATTTGTGACGTGATTATTTTATATAAGGTTATGATATCCTTATGAATGCGTCTTTCGTAAAGAGATTGAGTTCCCATTAGTTGTAATCTGTGTGGGAAAGAGGTGATATCTTGTTCAGGCTGGCAGCGTCTAACCGCTTCTCGACTGAACTTGCGTAAAGGTGCCTCTAGCCTTTTCGTCAATAAGCTTTTACTGGATGGATTGAATAATTCCGTACCATACTCAATACATGGACGGATGTAAGTATGGAATAAACGTGTATACAGAGTAAGATCCTTGCTTGTGAAAGCTCTTAAAATATGCTCAACTTTTGCACTAGTGTTTTTAGTGACAATTTCTACGTGACTATGAAAAATCAATTCATAATCTACGAAAACACCGAGATCTCTAACTACCTTTGCGTTCTCAAGAGGAACGCCCTTGATTTCATAGTTACGTTGATGTGACTTATTTTGAATTTGTAGTACTTGCGTTTTGTTGCTTGCAATTGGTAACTGCCATACATCCGACCAGTCAACAACATTGTTAATGCTACTTTGCAGTGATGTAAAGTCACTGGAATATGCTTTGAGATCATCGGCAAAAATGTTACATTTTGTACCAGAATTCATGCAGTTCACTATATCGTTTATAAAAATTAAAAATAAAAGTGGCCCTAGAACAGAACCTTGTGGAACACCGCTTGTTACTGAGAAAGGGGACGATAAGCATTCGTTTACACGCACGTAGGCTATGCGGTTGCTCAGAAACTTTGCAATCCACAAATGAAGCTTAGATTTTGACTTAATACCGAATTTATCTATTTTGTAAAGCAATTTTGGATGACTAACTTTATCAAATGCTTTTTGTAAATCGAAGTAAACGCAATCGACTTTTGATTTGATCAAATTTTGCTGCCAATCGTTGATTGTTGAGAGCAGTTGTCCAACACAAGACCGCTTCTTCAAGAAACCATATTTAACGGAAGAAAATCTGTCCTTCATATTTAGATGGATGCAGTCTGCTATTATCTTTTCAAAGACTCTACAAACTGGCGATGTGAGTGAAACTGGCCTGTAATTTTCTGGTTTGGATTTCAACCCTTTTTTGAAAATAGGAATGACATAGCTAATTTTCCAATCATCCGGTAAATCTGATTGAAAATATGACTGTTTGAAAATTAACGACAAAGGTTCCGCGAGAGAAACGCAACACCTTTTCATGATATATTGATTAATTCCTTCTTTCGAGAAAGAGAACTTCGTGGGTTGCCTTTTCAAATACTCATAAACATTATAAGGTTCTAAATTAATTGTTAGATTTAATGGGGGCAATGCAGAAATATGTGGCGGCTCTCTCTCTTTCTCTCTTTCTCTCGTTCTCTAGTTCTCTCGTTAGATCGTTCTCTCTTTCTCTCGTTTTCTCGTTCTCTCGTTCTCTCGTTCTCTCGTTATCCCTTTCTCTCTTTCTCTCGTTCTCTAGTTCTCCTGTTCTCTCGTTCTCTCTTTCTATCCTTCTCTCGTTCTCTCGTTCTCTCGTTCTCTCCGTCTCTCTTTCTCTCCCTCTCTCCTTCCCTCCTTCCCTCCTTCCCTCCTCTCTTTCTCTCTTTCTCTCGTTCTCTAGTTCTCTCGTTAGATCGTTCTCTCTTTCTCTCGTTTTCTCGTTCTCTCGTTCTCTCGTTCTCTCGTTCTCTCGTTCTCTCGTTCTCTCGTTCTCTCCTTCCCTCCTTCCCTCCTTCTCCCTTTCTCTCTTTCTCTCGTTCTTTAGTTCTCTCGTTATATTGTTCTCTCGTTCTCTCGTTTTCTCTTTCTCTCGTTCTCCCGTTCTCTCTTTCTCTCTTCTCTCTCTTTCTCTCTTTCTCTCTTTCTCCCTTTCTCTCTTTCTCTCGTTCTCTCGTTCTCTCTTTCTATCTTCTCTCGTTCTCTCGTTCTCTCGTTCTCTCGTTCTCCCATTCTCTCTTTCTCTCGTTCTCTAGTTCTCTCGTTATATCGTTCTAGCTTTCTCTCTTTCTCTCGTTCTCTCCTTCCCTCCTTCCCTCCTCTCTTTCTCTCGTTCTCTTCTTCTCTTCTTCTCTCCTTCCCTCCTTCCCTCCTTCCCTCCTCCTCCCATTCTCTCTTTCTCTCGTTCTCTAGTTCTCTCGTTATATCGTTCTAGCTTTCTCTCTTTCTCTCGTTCTCTCGTTCTCTCTTTCTCTCTTTCTCTCGTTCCCTAGTTCTCTCGTTCTCTCGTTCTCTCGTTCTTTAGTTCTCTCTTTCTCTCTTTCTCTCTTTCTCTCTTTCTCTCTTTCTCTCGTTCACTCTTTCTCTCTTTCTCTTTTTCTCTCTTTCTCTCGTTCTCTCTTTCTCTAGTTCCTCTTTCTCTCTTTCTCTTTTTCTCTCGTTTTATCGTTCTCTCGTTCTCTCTTTCTCTCGTTCTCTCTTTCTCTCTTTCTCTCTTTCTCTCGTTTTCTCGTTCTCTCTTTCTCTCTCCCCTTATCTAATTCCTACTGATCGCCGCCACCAAAGTGCATCTGTCTCTCTCCAAACAGCGTGCTCTCTAGTGCGCTCTCGCGCTCGCCCGCCAGCAGAGGGCTAGCGCGACGCTGGCGGGTAAGAGACGCAGTAGCCTCAGAAGGGCAGATATCTCTCAGCGAGTGGCGGTGCTGGATACCCATTTATGTCCAGTCCGAAAGTTAGAGAGAGGAACTCGAGGAGAGAGAGGAGAGAGAGAAGAAGAGAGGAAAAATTATTACAGATTAACTTTACTTACTTGATTACTTGAGTGATAGACATTTATCTTTAATCGAAATAATGTGAGAAACGTAACAGAAGTAGAACGAAAGCAAGACATATGATAATAACATAAGCATGAGTACGAATCAGTCACCGGAAGAATCAAGGGATAGACAGGATGAGTGAGATACCGCGCGGCGCAAAGAGCAGTGTTTTATACCGGTTCCATAGGACAAGGACAGAGGACGGGACGGTGCGGACAAAGGACGGTGCATGTGAGCAGGACAGTGTGACATCGGTGCATAAGAACATAACAAGTGTGAAATAGATATATAGTTATAGTTGGTGAACGACTGACGACTGACGGGATTACATGACTTGCAACGACGACCGATGGACGCGACGCGTGATCGATTGGAACCCGCCAAGGAAAGGCAAGGCCGGTCGCCCCCATCTACAGTGGAGCGACGAATTCAAGAAGACGATCCAGACCAATAGGAGGACCCTCGAGGAGGAATGGAAGAGTGTGGCCGCGGACGCTGATGCGACAAGATGGAAGAATTTTGCTTCCCGGCGCTACTCTGTGAATGATTGATGTTTTGAGTTATGATCACATAATGCGATACCGGATAAATGTTGAATTGAATTGATTGAATTGAGTTGGTGAATGGTATACAAGTCAAATTTACTCAAGGCGGTTTTAAAAGCGGAAAGTGATGAGCACCCCACTACAGTGTCCGGGAGCTCATTCCAAACCCGCACTACTCTTACCGCAAAACTACCGTATACCCGCGAGTTGGAGACGGTCGACTTCCTCAGCTGACGCCGATTCGGTCGTCTCCCGCTCTGGCGCGATGGTGGAAGCAACTGGAGAATCCCACTCAACTCACCAGATTCCATGCCCGCTAGTATCCTAAAGCAGAATATAAGATCGAGTTCAATGCGGCTACTTAAGCGATCCGATTCGCTCAAGGAAGCGCGGATCCCATCTTCCTCCAGGTATTTCGGTCCCGCGCGGTTGTTGCCCATGCAGTGCCGTTGCCCATATTGAAATGTCTCGAATAAGTTCGGATAGAATCTATCCAGCGGGTATGTGGTCTCCCGAATGTCCGTTTGACGTGGCGTGGATACCACTCAGTGACGGCACGTGTCCATCGTCCATCGTCCCTCCTGATGATGTGCCCTGCCCATCGGTGTTTGCCCTGGCGCATGTACCGCAGCGGATCCTTCAGCTTTGATCGTTTCCTCATCTCCTCGCTGCTAATGCCCTCGTCCTTTTGTCTTCGCAGCGTGTAGCCCATTAGCTGCCTCTCCATAGCTCGATGTGTGGTGCGATTACAGATTAAACACACAAAAAACGGATCGAAAAGAAGAAAAATCGATTCCGGAAGTGCGAATCGATCGCATCGCGAGGCGGGTTACTACATCACAATAGTGGTGTTGTGTGTACCAACGCAACGGATGTTGCGAGCTGTCCTCAAGTCAAAAATACTTTTTTTTTTGAAAACAAGTTTATTCATTTCATCAAAACAAGAACAGCAAACAATTT
>CAWZYM010000145.1:0-35000 GCA_963966185.1 Rhabditoides inermis
AATAATGCAAACACAACAAATCTCGAAATGAATTAACAGGCGAAATACTAATTTACACAATACAATTGATATGCATGTCAACAAGAAAAAGGCCGGGAATATTGGTGGAAGTGAGACTCACTCGTCTCCCATCCACTCCCCATCTTGCTCCTGCCTGCCCCGAGTGGCCGCCCGCAGTCGCCTCCTCTCCTCCCTCTCGCGCAGGCGCCTCGCCTCGCACATCTTCGAGTCGTGCGTCGACAGAGCTCGCAGCGCAGTCTGCAAACACTCGAAATGTTGGACGCCGATTATGAACAGATGCGAAACAACGTGATAAAGAGCAAAAGTGTCTCTGACGTACCCTAATGCTCTCCACGTTGCGCGGGCTGGAGTAGGTGCGGGTGAAGAGAGGATGCGAGGGGCGGTTCGGCTGGTGAGGAGAGGGCGAGGGAGTGGCAGGCCCGCCGGGAGTACGCGGAGTAGTGCAAGAACGCGAGGCCGAGCGACGGCGCTCCCTGCGGATATCATTCCACCATGTTCCTGCATACTACAGCACACCAACCTCTTCTCTTTCCTCGCCTCCATCAGCAGGTGGTGGTGGTGGTCGAACGTCGCATCCAAGTCCTAAACAATCAATCAATGTTAACAATCCAAATCCTTGTAAGAACAATATTCGAAACTTACACTCACCACCTTCTCCTGTGTGTTGGGTACGTGCGGGCTGTAACGCTTGAAAATGGGGAAGGCGGGTCGCTGCGTCCACTCTCCGTCCTGGGCATTCGACTGTCCGGTAGAGAAGACACTGTGCGAGCGAGCGCGCTGCCGACCGCCCCTGGCACCATCTCCTCCCTTCGACTCCCAATCACACTTCGCGTCTCCGGCGCGAGAGCGGGTGCTGAACGATGGACTATACATCTACCATTACCAGTGATAATACTGTAGCGTTACAATCATGATACATAGGAATGATACAGGATGCACTTATCGTCTATCTGATAGTGAATAACTCTGACTGAACCGTATTTCCTATCTGAAATAGTTGGAAGAGGAACAATTTAATCAATGGAGTTGGGAAAGAGGATAGAGGTATGACTGACCGAAGTCCGACTCCCGACACCCGGCTTTGCTCCTTCTCCTTCTGCCTCTCCCGCACTGCTGTCAACATGCGCTCGTGCCGGACAATCTGAATATCCGCATCCTGAACAGACACTTTCATTGATGTTTTGATAATCGAGGACATAATTTACACAAGTGGCATGTTACATATATGTTTTGATATCAAGACTCCAGACACCCGGCTCTGCACTCGCTTACGCCAGTTCAATAGTCATTTCGCAATACCCAATCATCTTGTCTAATCGATAATCAAATGGACTCACAGCGCCACGCGGCCAGACATGCATCGGAGGGGGAAGGGAGGGCTCACTGCAATCAGATAGTGAGTAAAAGAATCGCATATTGCAAGGAATCTATGTGACAGGTGATCGACATGCCAGGCTGCACAGGTGCATGGTGACTCACGTGCGAATCCTTTTGACGGTTGAGGGACTGGATGATGAGTGGCGACGGCGGAGAGGCGTGCGGGGAGGAGACGACATACTCGCAGCACCAGCCTGCAAGCAGCGGGTGGAAGAACGCGGTCGAAGCAACACGACAGGACGAGGCGAGGCGAGGAATACGATTTGAAGTTTAGAAGATTTTAAGGAGAATACTCGGACGATAAAAAAATAAATATGAAATGTAACAAAACACAAAGTTAGAGAAAAACTATGAAAAATCACAAACACATCGCGATCGAACGTGTTTCAAAACCAGTGGGCGGGGCCACGCAGTGTGAACCAATCACAGGGGAAGGCTCTAGCGAAATGACAATGTATTTTCGAAAAGACGGGAAAAAAGGCAAACCTGAAACGACACCATCCGGAAAAGACACCAACGTCACCAACTGCACAAAGTTGCACAACACACCACGTGACACTAACACTACGGATTATTCCAAATACATTTTAATTTTACACAACGTCTTTTCATGTCAGCAATTTTGGTTGTACTAGTCGTCATTGACCTAGGCAATCATGAATCTAGCAGTTCATATGCTCCGATATCATTCTCTGGAGACATAGAGAAGACCGTGGACGGAGATGAGCATGAGAGCATTGAAAATTGAAAGTGGTGTGCTCCTACAAACAACTTTATTTACAATACGATTACATGTCTATCTGTGAATTCAATGATGACATGAAGATGATGACTTGGCTGCATGCAACCCGATTCATCTACATTCGATCTCAAAACTCATTGATGTGTCCATACAAGGTAACATCTAGCCTAATACATGTTCCTAGACATGCATACGCAAGAACATTCAAAACCACTTGAGTTACCTTAAGTTTTACTGAAAAGTAAATCAATGTTTCATTTCATAGTGTTAGTGTTAGGTGGTGTATTGTGCAACTTCGTGCAGGTTGGTGTCGTTGGTGTCTTTCGAGAGTGGTGTCGTTTCAGGTTTGCCTGAAAACACGCACTACCATGGCATACCACTACCAAAGACCATGGTTGAGCCCTGCCACGAAACTTTCAAATGAATTACTTACGGTAACTAAGAGCTTTCATGTTTTCGCAATTTCAACAGAAATGAGTAGATACGTTTCAACATAGCATCGAAAAGCGAGTTGGGCGTTTTTATGTGCATTATCATTTGCCTTTTTCCACATTATTTGTCTGTTCTGCACAAAGTGAGATTCGATTGGTCCTTCATCTTTGTCATTTCTTCCCTCCCCCGTCTCCGATGCGGTTTCCTCTACCCCTGCTCATTCTCCTGCCTCTCCTCTCTCCTGCCACTGCGATCGAATGCTACAGAGGAGACATCGACCCCACATCCGCGTGAGTCTCTCTCTCTCTCTCTCTCTCTCTCTCTCTCTCTCTCTCTCTCTCTGTCCGGTCCGTCCAACACCAGACAACGAAAGGTGTAGCATGCCCGAGAGAGATCTCCCGCGCGGAGTCGGGAGTACGTAAAATGCAAGCTTGCATATTAATTATGTCGATCTTTTGCAGCTTTTCGAGCTATCCCAAATGGGGTTGTCTCCCACATGGGGAAAATGCCTAATTATCGGAAACTCGACAAAATGTGTCAAAAAGTTAATGGGGCTGCGTCATATCGATTTTCTAGTTCTCCCAACCTTCCCGGCACAGTCAAGGACCAGGAATGGGTGAGTACAAGAGTACTGCACGTTGGGTATACGGTATCGTGATCTGGGTTACGGTACTTTGTTTGCAGTGCTACATGAAGATTCTCGCGACGAACATGATACAACTGGGACACGACATCAAGACCGATTCGGGTAGGTCTCTTTCTCTTTTTCTCTCTCTCTCTCTTCCTCCCTCACACACAATTCTCCCTTTAGTTATCTCCTGCCTCTCTCTCCCCTCTATCATTCCGGGTCTTACCGGTACTTCCCGTCGATCGATCGATCTCACACCCTTCCTCGGACTCAAATGTTTCTGTCGTGGAGTCGACAAGTGTAACAATGTAAGCACGGGTTACTGTAACCTACTGTATAGCTAGGATATTTTAATATTCTATGATTCAGCCGATTCTTGATCAGATCGGAATCGCGGGCGTGTCATATCCGAAGCAAACGGTCAAGTCGGGTACGGAATATTTGAGTTAGGTGTTAGGGGTACTGTACATTGAATTTCAGTGAACATATTGTATGCTGGTATCTTCTATGCGTCGATCGCTGCCATTTGTGAGTAAACAAAATGTAAACAAAACCAATAACTACCTATTTGCAGTGATTTCCGAGCTCATCTTTTACATTTTGATGTGCAAAATGTGCTGCATCCGCTATCGTCATTATGACAAGTACATGTATGGAAAGGTACGGTAACTGTAGTTTAGTGATCTGGATTCCTTTTACAGCATACTTTCAGCCGCCTGCTGTAAACGACAAAAAGAAGGACAAGGACAAGGGTTCAAAGCAATCCAAAGAATCCAAGAACAAAAAGGAAAAAAAGTGAATTGAAAAAAGTTTTGTGTTGCGGTCAGCTTCTTCAAAGTACTAGAATGCGTTCATACCACTTTCCAATATTCTTTCCAATTGCCCTTCGAAAAGTGATGCCCGAGAATGACTTGCGGATCCTTGGACACATTTCCGAAGAGACTGACCGCATCCTTAGATATGTCGAAAAAGAAACAGACTAGTTGATCGAGAATAAATATTTGTGCGTTTGTTTCACGATTTATGAATTTTTGTATACACAATGATACAGGTATACGACAAACGGCATTCGTAATCTCCCAGTCCAAGAGTTGATCAAGAAAAACACAAACTGGTGCACTGATCTATCGCTTGGGGTCGTGAAGAAGGTTCTAAAATGAAATATGACCCAAGTTATGGGTCAAAGAAGGGTAAAGTTTCCATTTTTGCCCTAAGTTTCTCGCTGTTGGACTGGGGGTCACGTTTTGAAACTCAGCCCAAACTTTGGTCATACTGTACCCACGCCCAAAACTTTGCCCAAGAGAGCATGGGGCGCTGAAGAGAGTTAGACAGAACAGGTAGGGGTGGGTAAAGTTTTGCACAAACAGCATCTTAGAACCTCCCTGAGAGAGGAGGGGGAGGGAGAGAGTCGATCTCTGGTGCAGTGCCTGCGGGCCGCTAGGTCTGTCCGGCCTGTTTATTCACTCCATCGCCCTACATAATAGTGTTAACTGCTTTACTCGTTTGTCGGTAGTTTGCGTTAGTCTGAAATGTGCGAGAAAAAGTGTGTAACTCCGTTTTGTGCAAAATATGCATGTGAAATTACCACAACGAAAGCATGGTGAGAAGGAGCGAACGATTACTGTAGCCTTATCGATAACGATCGATTCCTTGTTTTGAAACCATTTTATCAATACAATGCACAAAACACAGTTCATAGATTGAGACACAGATTATGATCAGGAACACAATTCTCTCTCTCTCTCTCACTCTCATCTCTCTCCCTCTCTTTTTCCAGATGCACAGACAGAGCCACCTGCGAAAAGAAGATTTATTCATTTTTGAGTGAGCACCTTCTGTCTTGCTCACGAATCGTGAGTCACGACTTTGTTTTCTGCAATAATACGTTTTACAAACGGCTGTGAGTGATGGTTCTCTAATAGATATAGATATTATGAGGACCACATTAACTAACAAGGAGTGTCGTTTAGGTCACTGAAGCCGATGGTGACCAAACTGATATCAGAGATACCCTAGGAGGTCACTAGTCGAAAACCGTTTTCAAATTCATTTTTGGCCCGCCACTGTCACTTTCGCCAAGATCCCCGCCGCGCGGCGCGCCGCCCCTCGCAGATCCACTCGCAAGAGTGGAAAGAAGATCATCGCTGCCACCCCCATTGCAGTGTCGCCGGCAGCCGGGACGAGCCAGCAGTCGCAGGAGGCCGAGAACGCGGAGGAGCTGGCAGCAGACGTGTCGATGAGCGAGCTGCACTCCCCGCCCGATACCGCCCCCGTGCCCCACATCGTCGCCTAGGACTCGTGCCAGCCGCACTCGCTTGACCCCGCCCCTCCCCAGGTATCGATTGGTGACGTGTATTTGCGAGATGCGGGTACGCATAGACTTTCCGATTCTTTGACTGATCCGGTGCTCTCTGATACTAATCACTCACTTTCCTCTTTGAAACTTGTGGTTTTGAATTCTCGCTCTGTTCGGAACAAGTATTATGACATCGCGCACTTTATATCCTCTCACTCGCCTCATGTGTGTATCGTGACTGAGTCGTGGTTGGATGTGCACGATAGTTCTGATTTTATGCGATTCGGTGGCCAGTTTAGTGTGTATAGGTGCGATCGTTTGTCTCATGCAGGCGGAGTACTAGTCTTGGTGTCCTCTGGTCTCTCGTGTGTCCTAGTCGAGTGCGTGCATATTGATGATCTGTGTGAGATTGTATGCCTTGATATTCTACCCTCTGCCAGTCTCCAGCTCCAGCAACCTCTCCGCGTTATAGCTGTCTATCGCACACCCGGTGCCACTCGCGCAGTGAGGGCCGCCGGTGAGCGAATGATTGCATCACTCCGCTCTCTTTTTCGCCCCGACTCGCGCGCATATTCTAGCCGGCGATTTCAACTTCCCGCATATTGACTGGCGCTCACTCACAGCGATCCACTCTCTCGACCGCTCATTTATCAACTTTACCGCCACGTTTTCGCTATCTCAACTGGTCCATAAACCCACTATGGTCCACCGGCCCGGGCAAACTCCCCACATTCTCGATCTGATACTGACTGACAAGGTTGATCTCTTCTCACACATTTCCATTGGCTCACGTGTTGCGTTGTGTGATCACCTCCCAGTTATTGCCTCTCTCTCTATTCGCAAAACGCAGCGCTCTACCCTCTCACCTCGCTTTGATTATGCCAAGGCGGACTGGCCCGCCATCAACTCGCGCATTGCCTCCATTGACTGGACTCTCACATTCGCCGGACGGACACTCGCTGAGTGTTGCAGTTTGTTCCAAGATTGTGTCGCATCCTGTCAATTGGACTTTATTCCACTGAAACCGCAGCGCAGTAACAGCCAGAAAGCTCCAGCATATATCCAGCGTCTGAGTGCGAAAGCGACGCGCCTTGCCGCCAGGCGACCCTATTCCCGCGACACTAAACGAGCACAGAAAGATCTGAGACGCGCGCTGTACGCATGGAACACCAAGCTTGAGTCGAGTCTGCTCTCTAAGGGACAGAGAAAATTCTTTCAACACGTTCGATCTAGGCTGAACCCCGCAGATGGAATCGGCCCAATAAGCTCTGCTGATGGCGTGTACATTCATGATGAGAAAGAGAAGGCAGAGGCTTTTTCAGAGTACTTTGACTCAGTGTATTCTAATCTACCAATCCCGTCTGGTGCGCCACTCACTGATTCTTCCCATTCAATCAATCAATTTCACATTACCCACATTCTCATTGCCAAAACAATACGCTCACTCGCGCCAAAAATCAATACGTCACCAGATGGGATAACGCATATTTTCTTGAAGCACACTGTAGACTCTGTAGTCACTCCAATCTTTCTCCTCTTCCAGCAGTCTCTTTCCGCGTGTGTCGTTCCTCCTATATGGAAGATAGGGTATGTGAGACCCATCCACAAGGGTGGGTCCCAGAGTGAGGTAGTCAACTACCGTCCCATTGCTCTCACTGCCACACTTTCCAAACTGCTGGAGAGGATTTGCGCGGCGCAGATGACAGAGCACTTTGAAAAACACTGCCTTCTCACCTATCGCCAATTCGGTTTCCGCGCGGGCCGATCCACATGCGCACAGCTCGTTGAGTGTCATGCCCAGTGGTCGCGTGATATCACCGACGGGCAAGTAGTCGACTGCCTTTATGTAGATTACAAAAAGGCGTTTGATTGCATAAATCATTCCATGTTGTTCAAGAAGCTCCACTCACTTGGTGTTCGCGGCAGTGCACTCGCGTGGATCAAATCTTTTCTGTGCGATAGAACAACGCGTGTACTTGTCAGTCAGTGTCTATCCTCCCCACGCACTGTGAATTGCGGTGTTCCTCAGGGGAGCTGTCTCGGGCCTCTTCTTTTCAATGTATTTATTAACAACATTGTCGACTGTTTGCCGGACTATGTTCGCTGCGCATTGTATGCTGACGATTTGAAAGTGTCCTACGCGTTCCGTCCCCTCGATCTCACCGCGCGCACTAAGTTTCAGCAAGCAGTCGACTGTGTTTCTGAGTGGTCGATTGAGTGGGGTCTCACCATATTTGCTAGCAAAACACAGGTTCTTCACTTGGGCAAGCGAAATCCGCTGTATGCATATTCTCTTGGCACAGTGACTCTAGAAACCCCTGAGTGTGTTAAAGATCTTGGTGTGTATATCTCTACTCGCCTTTCTTTCGATGACTACATTAAACGCATTGTCGATCGCACACTTTGGGGAATCAATGACTTCCTAAGAGCATACCGTACTCGCAGCTTAGCCGTTCTTTGCAAAGCATTTGTGACATATTATCGCTGTAAGCTGGAGTACTGTACTGAGCTCTGGAATCCCACCGATGTGCGCTCAGTGAATCTTATTGAGGGCGTTCAACGGTATTTCACCAGACGAATCTGCCATAGAAATGGCATTTTCAATCTTGGATACTCTGCCAGACTCTGCCTGCTAGGCTTGGAGACTCTCGAGTCACGACGAGCAGTCAATGATATTGCCTACATACATAAAATTGTACACGGTCGCACCGTCTTTGACTCATCCGCCATCTATAATATCATATCCACATCATCGAGACACTCTCACTGCCACCGAATCGTACCCTCTTTTGATCCGTCCGTTAGAACACAGACACTCATTCACCGCAAGTTTCGAATATGGAATTCCTTACCATCTAACATTATAGCTATCAGAGACACCGGTTCTTTCAAAGAGGAGGTTAGAAAATGCATGATTGAACCATCTCGCATCCGCGCTTCCTGATCGATACGGGTACGGGCTCTCCAGTATATGTAACAGAGTACATTCATTTCATATACATATGTCTGTTGTATTGTCCCATACGCATTTGTATCTGTTTTACCATTCTTTGATTTGATCTTAATCACAAATACGTTGCACCACTTATTACAGCCACATATTTTTGTCCCCATATGTTTTCTGAATACGCAATGATAAATAATTGAATTGAAAAATCCACAGGACCATACGTTTCGAGATATAGGGACCACAACGTGAGATGTAGAGAGTGAGGCGAAATCATGTAACATATTCTCACTGGACACATGATGTGCTCTAATTATCATAGAACGATTCGCTCTTTCCCGCTGATTCCAACGATGTTTTATTTATGGGATCATGTACCCTGTAAAGTAGTGAAAATCGATAAAGAGTGGTATGATGACGTCATATTTATATGATCTAGCCGCCATTGCCCAAAATGAGTAATGAAAAATGATGTCATAAGAGACGTATTTCATCAAGTACTGATCGATTACAATCAAACAAAGCGTATTGCAACTATTATAAACGAATATTTTCATAATTTGAAACCAGCTTGAAATGAACTACATTAATGAACTTCTTGCTTTATCATATCCAAACATCTGAAAATGTCATTGTGGTCCCTATTCGAGATATTCACGTTTCGAATTTTGGAGCTAAACGGCTAAACCGTGTGGATTGCTTTTGTGGCCTGTCACTCTATTCGCGCGAGTTGTGAAACAGCGGCGGTGGCCTAGTGAATAGAGCGCTCGGCTGTCAAGCGGCAGGGTGTGGGTTCGCACCTTGTCGACGCACTTCATTTTGCCGATTCTCTCCGGACTTCAGTCCGCGCGAGACCAGCTTTTTGTGCAAAACTTTACCCACCCCCACCTTTTCTGTTCAGCGCCCCGTACTCTTTTGGGTAGAGTTTCGGGTGGGGTGAAGTATGGCCAAAGTTTGGGCTCAGTTTCAAAACGAGACCCCCAGCTCAGCAGCAAGAAACTTGGGGCAAAAAGGGAAACTTTACCCTTATTTGACCGATAACTTGGGTCAAATTTCAACTTAGACTCTCCCATAACAAGCTGAAGATGTCTCAAAATGTGTCTGGTAAATATTCTGAGAAATGACAGCCATACGATAAACGGGGGGAATGCCCTATACGTCATTTTCAAAATCCACGAGCCGTCGCACAGCCGACCATGGCGGGAAATGGACAGGTGAGAAGAGAGAGAGAGAGAGAGAAAGAGAGAGAGAGAGAGCGAGAGAGAGCGAGAGAGAGAGATAGACAGAGAGACAGAGACAACGAGAGAGAGCGAGAGAGAGATAGACAGAGAGACAGAGACAACGAGACAGAGAGACAGAGAGACAGAGAGACAGAGAGACAGAGAGACAGAGAGAGAGAGAGAGAGAGAGAGAGAGAGTCCGCTCAGGCCGCACCCCGGCCATCTCGCACTCTGGCGCAGTGCCTGCGGATAGCTGGTCGCCCGTCCGGCCTCCACATCCACCACAGCGCCCTCCGCATCAACATCGAGGTGTGTTCCTCCCTCAACTTCTCTCTCTCTCTCTCTCTCTCTCTCTCTCTCTCTCTTTCTCTTTCATCTTGCCGTACCTAGCACATCCCGAGGGTGAGTCTGGCGTTGATCGTTCTGACCGATCACAGGAGGGAGATGACTCTGGCGAGCCTGATACGCCACATTGACCGTCGCTTCGGCAAAAAGATGAACCAGAGGTTCTCTTTCTCTCTTTCTCTCTCTCTCTCTCTCTCTCTCTCTTTCTCTTCTCTCTCTCTCTCTCTCTCTCTCTCTCTCTCTTTCTCTTTCTCTTTCTCTCTCTCTCTCTCTTCATTTCCATTTTCAGGAAGGCTAGGACGCTGCGGATGCTGCGTCGTCGTTCCGGATTGATCGCTAAGAGAGTTCCTGGAAAAGTGCTGAGCCGCGGCCCGCGTCATGCAGAGTATGGGATCGGACCGGATATGGAACGGTGAGAGAGAGTGAGTGAGAGAGAGTGAGAGAGAGAGGGAGAGAGAGAGTGAGAGAGAGAGAGGGGGGGGGAAGGGAGAGAGCGAAAGAGACGGAGAGAAGGAGAGAGAAAAGCAAAATAAGTGGGAACAAGCCAGATTTCAGATCGTCAGCCTTCGCAACACCACCGAGAGCACCGCCTGAACAGATATACTAGCCTCACAGACTTTTTGTGTGTTTGTTTTAATAGTGTTTACTCGTTTGTCGTTACTCTGTATTCGTCTGAAAAGTGCGATAAAAGTTGACTCTGTTTTGTGCAGGAATATGCAAGTGAAATTACCACACCTGAAACAGGGTGAGGATCAGCGATTACTGTAGCCGAGACCGATATGCAATCGATAACGAATGATTGCTATGAATGGCGAAATCTTCTGCTAATCTGGATATCATATTATATAAGTACAACTTGTTATTTTACAATCATTTTTTTATCAATACAATACATAAAACAGGAAAGATTGAAAGTCGATAGATCGAAACACAGATTATGATCAGCAACAAATGCCCCTTTCTCTCTCTACTTGGGCACTTCGCACCCTCCACAGTCGCCTCTGCCGGGAACAAAGCCCTCGATCTGCACTGTGGACTCGTGAACGTTGTACTGAAATGGAGAACTCTCTCTCTCTCTCTCTCTCTCTCTCTCTCTCTCTCTCTCTTCCTCTCTTCTGTCCACCTTTCTCTTCAGCATTTCCCTCGTCTGTTTCAGTATCCTCTGAGCCCCTGCCTCGTCCTCGATTTCCAGATGCACAGACAGAGCCACCTGCGAAAAGAAGATTATTGATTTTTGAAATGAAAGTTTAATTGTATGCGTTCAATACGTGTCGCACGTATTGAACCCATACAAACAAAGTTGAATGAGGACCTACTGCATGAAATAAAGAAGTATGACCATTCATACCTTTTCTTCCTTTCTTATCATTCTCTCTCTCACTCCCTTCCTTTCTTTCTCTCTCTCTCTCCCTCTCTCTCCCTTCCTTTCTCCCTCTCTCTCCCTCTCCCCCCTCTCTCTCTCTCCCTCTCTCTCCCTTCCTTTCTCCCTCTCTCTCCCTCTCCCCCCTCTCTCTCTCCCTCTCTCTCCCTTCCTTTCTCCCTCTCTCTCCCTCTCCCCCCTCTCTCTCTCTCCCTCCCTCCACCCACCTTGTCCATAGTGAGTGCCCATATGCGCAGGTCATGTACCTTGGCCACTCCCTCTATCTCACCCAGCGAGGAGAACACTTCGGTGAAGTCGATATGCGTCGGGCGGCCTGAACTGAGAAGTGAACGTAACGAGGGGACTCTAGTTCTCAAGGACAGTCGCACATCTGGTCCCTGAATGAGAGATCAGCCCAAACCTACACACAACAAAACAATGTTGATGGTGGATGAGCGCAATGCGCAATCCGCAGTTTTTGATTTCACACACTCCAGAATCATTGCGTTAGTTATGCGCCACCGCACGCGGATAGCTGGCACGTGAGACATCTCTGCGTGGGAAAGACCTCTGGTTGCGGGTTTATATAAACGACAATGAGTAATCGTTATTGCATTTCTACTCACTCCCCCACCTTCGAGCAGCACGACCATGGCGTCGCGGAGTATGTATATGGTGGTGGTGAGGACAATGACAGAGAAGATGAGGGTGCAGATGGGGTCGACGATGCCCCACGAGGGCTGCAAGGGAGTCGGCTCTCTCTCACTCTCTCACTCTCTCTCTCTCTCTCTCTTCCTCTCCATCTCAAGAGAGGGTGGATAGAGAGAGAGAGATAGAGAGATAGAGAGAAAGAGAGAGAGAGAAAGAGAGAGAGAGAGAGAGAGAGAGAGAGAGAGAGAGTCCGTACCTGGAAGAATATGACGATGGCCGCGATGAGCACTCCCACCGACTGTATCAGGTCACCGAGCACGTGGATGAACGCCGCCCGCACGTTGATGTTCGTCGCGCTGGAGCGATCGATAAATCGATAAATCGAAGAATAATTCTTTCTCCATAAATTTTTGTGTATTGTAGCAGTGTTGAACTGAGTACATTTCAAATCGGGTGCCACGCGCCCTATCAAATCGAGAAAACACAACATATTTGCCACTCACTCATGTCCCTCTCCCTCTTCGGCCGAGTGGGCGTGGCTGGAGTGGGCGTGGCCTCCGTGGCTGTGTCCGTGCGACGAGCCGCCGTGTGAGTGCGTGTGGCCGCCGAAATAGAGGAGAGCACCCATTCTGAAAGGAGAAGAGTGAGAGAGAGAGAGATAGATAGATAGATAGATAGATAGATAGATAGAGAGAGAGAAAGAGAGAGAGAGAGAGAGAGAGAGAGAGAGAGAGAGAGAGAGAGAGAGAGAGAGAGAGAGGCTCACATGAGGTTGACGAGCACTCCGAGACTCGCTGTCACAGCCATTATGGTCGCATCGATTTCGTACACGCCCGATATTATGCGCTGAAAAGAACGTTCAGAAATATTTCGAAACGAATGTGAATGCAAGATACACGTACTAATTGCAGCTGTTCAGATAAGATAACATTTCAGTGTATTGTGAAACGTACAGGTGTTTATGAGTTATATAGTAAAAAAAGGTTTAAAAAGGTATTTACCTGAACAGCCAGATATACAAGGATTGCGGTCACGACCCAGATGAGAAAGACGGAGAAGAAAGCGCCCAGGACTTCTAGAAAAGAAAATGAGTGATACCTCATTTCTCTTCCCCCCCTCTCTCTCTCTCTCTCTCTCTCTCTCTCTCTCTCTCTGTTATCTCTCTCTCTCTGTTATCTCTCTCTCTCTCTCTCTCTCTCTGTTATCTCTCTCTCTCTCTCTCTCTCTCTGTTATCTCTCTCTCTCTGTTATCTCTCTCTCTCCCTCTCTCTCTCTCTCTCTCTCTCTCTCTCTCTCTCTCTCTCTCTCTCTTTCTCTCTCTCTCTCTCTCTCTCTCTCTCTTGCTCATACCTCTCTCAATCGAATCGGTACAGTCCCTCTCTCTCCCTCTCTCTTTCCCTCCCACCATCTCCCCCTCTCTCTCCCTCTCTCTTTCCCTCCCACCATCTCTCCTTCCCTCTCCCTCTCCCTCCCTCCCTCTCCCTCCCTCTCTCCCTCCACCTACCTGCCCTGTGGAATCCGAAGCTCATTCTCTTGCTGGGCGGTCGACCAGCAATGTACAGAGAGAACAAGGAGATGAGCATCGAAGCGAAGTCGGTCAACTGAAAAAAGAATCAATAAGTAAGTCCACAAAGTGTGGACACACAATAAAAGACACGTTCAAGATAGTATGGTATGAGCATGATTGCTATGAATTCTCACCAAGTGTGCCGCATCTGTGACAATGGCGAGACTGCGCGAGATAGACGACCTGTAAGGTGATAATGATATGCATATCAAGATAAAACAATGATGAAGAAGACGAATGTTTTGTAAAGGAATTGGGAAATCAACCGGATGTCGCAGACCTCGCAGCACATGAAGAATAGGCAGATGAGTACGGAGATCCACAGGATGCGCTTCGCTTTCGCAGACTTATCGTCCTGAATCAACAATGAACAGTTTATGATGACACTCTGACGTTACAGACAAAAAATTGCTTTTATCCCCTGCCCTGGAATTAGAAATCTGATTGATCTGAATGTGCACTGTTGTATGCCTCCGTTAGTCCGGACGAAGAAATTAAATGAACAGGAACAGATTTATCGAAAACTGCATCGTGATGAAACTACGTCAATCATATACTCGTCGCTTGGTGGATAGTTTTTGTTATTGCCAGCCGGGGTCAGTTAGCGAAACTCAGTTTCGAGCGAGAGAGGCCAGACAGCGCGGGCAAATGGTCGAGTGTCGCGCGGCCTCTTTGATTCGCATGCCGGCTTCTTTGATCAATATTATCGTTTGAAAGCGCGCGCTTGGGTCTCCTCACGAATAGAAGGTAGATCGAATGCGACTCGAGGGTAGATCGATTTTCTACCGTAATCTGGCGAACTCTCCCAGAATAATATTATATAAACATTATCATGTTCCGAACTGAAACTTGTGTTTGCCACTCACATGCTCGTTTCTGTCGTTCCCATCGTGGCAGTGGAATCGGGAGGACTCGGAGGGGGGAGAGTGGGCGTGGTCACTCGAGTGAGAGGAGGAGTACGAGGGGCTGCGAGAGAGACGATACGAGGGTTACAACTTCATCACTCATCACTCTTTCTTTACACATCTCTTTCTCTATCGACGTTTCTCGGTTTCCGTCTGTTTCTCTCTAATGCCTTTTATTCCTCTCTTCTCCTTTTTTGTTCAATATCGACTGGATTCCAAACACGTACTTCAATTTCAATATCAGACTAATAATCACACAACTATAACGAATGCGCTTTGAGCGGGTGGAAGTGAATCGGATAAGACAGTGTCCTTCTTTGCGAGTCACATATCCACAACATTAATTGTGCAAGCTAGTCAACTTTATTCTCTGAACAAGTATGAGATGACGCATAGTTGTCATGAGCTCACGGGACATGGGAGACCTTCCTTTCCCAGTGGGCGGAACCAGATAAGCGATAACAATCAGTTGCTAGAATACACGCTAAAGTAGACACTAGAAACACTACGACAGTGCAAAATATCTAGTAAAATTATAAACAAAACAGACATTACTGTCCCTTTAGGAAGCGTAAGCATTTCCCCACTAGAGAGACAGGGAAAAAGAGCAATCCATTAAAATGTCAACAAAAAAGATTACTGTCATTTCTAGGTGCAACCGAATCGCACTTGGCGACCTGATTTGTTTACCTATCGCCACTCTAGCATTCTAATCAACAATCATCATTCGTGATAAAGAATGGCGGTTCACATGCATAACCACATCGGTCCACTCAGCTTGATCGATCATCAAAACCATCAAAACTACGTAGCGGACGATGTAGTAGAGTGGGTATTCAGAAATTAAATTTTTCTTCTTCTCTCTCACTGGTCCAATATGCTGACCGGTGATTTCTTTATCAGAAACGCCTATTCGAGACATGGCCAATATGTTTTTTTCAATCAGTATTGAAAAGCTGATACAATGAATAGAAATAACAAGAGATATGGAGTTTATATTTATACACATGTGTTCTGTTTCTCAATCAACATGCCGTCATGAACAAGGGAACATGGGGCGAAAGGCACACGATATCATTATGATCAAAACACGATATCATTATGATTGAACCAGCAGCCTGGGAAAAAAATCAATAATCGATAATTCCTGTGATATGAATGAACCGATAACTGACCGTCCGTCACCATTGAGGAGAGGTTGTCGCTCCGTCATGCTGGCGGGAGGTGAAAGACACGGAATGAACGCATATCTTATCGAGTCCTTATCTCACCCCTCCCTGTTTACGAGGCAGGCCCGCGCAGGCCCTCCGACAGAAGAGGACCAGGCCCTCCAGGCCCGCGCAGGCCCTTCCATGTACTAGCACAATGACTGATATTGACTACAAGGTGTTTTACTTTCATATGCAACGACCTTCATAATCATGTAATCTTCTGAATCTGCTCGACTATATGCATGACAACTATGCATATCGCAATAGTAAATGATTTTAAACTATTTATGCCATGGAACAATCATCTTCATAGATATCCATTGACATCACCATGCTTGCAATCAAGTACAATGGTTTCTCAACTACTTTGCTAGGTGACTTTTCTGCTTTCTTGGACTTGCACGACGGGTTAACACTAGAAATGCAATTAAAATACATACAAACAGTACATTTTGAAATATCTACCTGAATAAAACAACAGCCGCGATGGACAGAACAGCTCCGGCTATGAAAAACACAGAAGGGTGAGAGTGATAGAACAGCCAGTCGATGAAACACAGAACAATCACTCCGATCGAATTCGCAAAACACTGCGATCCAGTAATCAGGTATGGTTAAGAGTTGAGATGTCGTGTCTCGTGTACTCACCAGTAAAATGTTTCCAATGTGAATGAGTGCAAATGCGAATACGAGTTCCTCAATAGAGTAGACAGCAATGAAAATCCACACTTCTATCGTGAATTCTTCGAACCCTATTGCCCAAGCGTCAGCGAAAGAATGGGCGTTTGTGATGACGTCACTGTCTTTGATCTACAAACTCGAGGACCAATGATGCAGTAATCAAGTGAAACTAACGACTCACAAAAATGAGAATGAATGAGAAGAAAGTGACACCGATGGATAGTGTGACATTGCGGAGAAGTTGCGAGGATTGAGTTGCGCTGAGCTGAACGAACGATGGATGGGTTGTGAAGACGCTTAGAGTTCTCTTACCATCAGAAACTTCTCCTGCAGCACACTGCCGAGAGAGAGCAGGGCGCATCCGGAAAGGAGTGCAACGAGTCCTGGAGAAAGGTCAGCAGATTTCGCATATATTCACACTTCACTCACCGATCGAAAAACTTTTATCACCTGCTGTTTCGTCTTCAAACGTGTTAAACAAAGTGTCCTGAAAGCATAATATCAGCTGATTGTGAGAAAAGATCAGTCTCAAGTGAAAGGAACAGTGGCGCATTATTTTCGACTTTGGATCATAACTGGACCCATTCCATTAGAATGCAAAACAAACGAAAAAATAACGATTCAAAGCTGTTACCGCGTTACCACACCTATTACCATCCATAGACCGTCCCGTTACCATACGAGAATAGGCGTTCAAATGTGTGTTTTGGCGGGAAGCCACATTGTCGCGAGGTTGATCGATATTGTGATCGCTTTCGCAAAGAAGTCAGTTCTCGGGGAGGGCAGCGGTTTTTGCGCGTGATGACCCAATGAGCTGCTTGGCGCAGTGGACTGTGGTCTATCACTCTCGCAGCCACAGGTTCGTATCCTGTATGCAACTTTGCCTGAAACATACATGCACCTCGGTGCGTGGTGATTTCGTGCGAATTTGAAAATTTCATTACCGCGCGGTTCTGATATACGCCTCTGTTCCTTTAAGTTATAACATAATGATTTCGTTATTCACGAATTTGTTTCAGTGTTACATTTTTTGTAACACTAACGTACCGCTTTGTTCATGACTATTGCAGCCAATAGAGCGAGTAGAGAGATCCATTGAATTGCGGACAAGCGTCTTTTGAGAATAGCAACAGCTAGAATGGAGGTGAATACCAGTTTCACTTGTTGGATCACCTGAAAATCATATCATATTGTGTACGCAAGGATATTTCTACCGAAAATGTGCTGTTCTGTAGATGATCCAACCCGATGAAAGTGAGCACATTATATGAAGCATACAAAGCTGCCACCACAAACATTTTCACCGTCAATTTCCAGTTTCCGATGAATTCGTGAACGATAGCACGTGTGGTGCTAAATCACAATCATTTATCGAAGACAAAATTGCGAAACATACAATTTGAAACTCCTGGTGGCAACACAAACCACAACAAGGCAGATGAGAACACGAAGCAAGGAACTGATGAAAAGAGAACGCTCTGGAAATATGTATATTGAAAAAAGAACAATTTATCCATCACCTCATGGAATTTCGAGCTTTCAAGTGCGATTCTCTGCGAAAGAAGGTTCGATACGGTCCGAATCACACAAAGAATGAACACACAACGAATCACACAAAGAATGAAATGATGGCAAGTTCTTAGCCTGAAAAGGCTGAGGGTCGAAATTTGTCTGATACGGATCGAAAACACTCGACTTTTGCCAGCAGATGGAGAGGAAACGAGATAAGGTTGATTGAAGTTGTTACAATGAGCGATCACTAATCACTGATTCTGTCAACTCTGCACACAGAAAACATTTTTAACGATGTTACATCTGCAGATGTGTTAATGGCGTACTGGCGCTCACATCCTGTATGCAGTCCATAGAATGCCATACTACTGATAATTGATCTGTGATAAACGCGACTGAAAAACCACACGTCAGATAGTATACGAGGTTCTTTCACAGCGACACAGCGTCAGAATTTCTTCCTGCTTGCGGCTTCTGGGGAAGTTTCGATCTCGGTGGCGGAAGATCCGGGCTTCAACGATCGATCGCGAAGAGACGTCTCCGAGAGTTTCATCGTCTTCGAGGATTCCTCTCCCGTCTCAATGCCGTAGATGTAAAGAGTAGCAAAATCGAATACCAGTCCGGTTAGTGTCCTCCGCCGCACAGCATTGTTCAGGGGTCGGGGAATAACAGGGGAAGGCACGCGACCGCGCGCTGGCAGAGAACTGAGAGGAATCTCACGAAGAGTCGCCCCAATTGAAGGTGAGTTATTTTATCTGTCTGTGTCCTCGTCTCCCTCTTTGTACCACGTCTTATCTCCCTCTCTCTCCTGGCTTCTTCTCCCTTTCTCACCTCTTCAGTCCCCCTTCACAGACGACCAGCCTTCAGGAGATGGCGGAACAGATGGATGCGGCTCTGGAGGCGTGTGTGGCAGCCGTGGTGGAGCAGCGTGAGAAGGAGAAGGAATGGAAGGCGTGGACGGAGGAGAGGGCCGCGTTCATTGCGCGCGCCATCGCTCACCTCAAGAAGGAGGACGAGCTCCGGAACGATATCCTGGAGGATCTGATGGAATCCCATTACTTTTGTATAGAGTAGTTTGTGTAATAAACATCCTTGAATGCCCCTCTGTTTTTTTCTTGTCTCCTCTCATCCACGCGAGCGAGTGGTGGCCGATGGAAGAACGGGAATATCGTAGGGAATGCTACATTGGAATACGGTATGTTACCGTAGCCAATATATGCAGTCGCTCCGTTCCCTCTTCTTCCTCAATATATGCCATTGTTTTCACACGCGTTCAATCCCGAATGCACCGCCTATTGCTGATACGTTTCAAAACATCATTATTAACGCCTTTATGTTGTATTGGATAACCCCACTGGCCTCAAGCAAATAAAGATAATTAGCAACTCGAAATAACGTTCATCGTTCGGAAAACACTGACTGCGCAGAGACCGAAACTACGCAAAAAAAAGAGTGAGCCGAGAAGAACCTCCACTCCATTGGAAGACACGCATGCCACCCCAATGGCTCCGGCAGGCTTTCGACAGGATGAAGTATGAAGAGTTGACTAGATGAGACTTTTTTAGACTCTGATCACTCTGATTTTGCTGATCTCACGCTACGCTCCCGTGCAAAACATGCAACTTTGATCACACGAGTCAACGAAATCAATAGTTGCATCTTTTGCCCGGGAGCGTCAACGCAAAGTATAATGGGGCTTATATTTTGTGAAACACCACACATAAACATAATGCACAACTCTTTATTCTCTCTCGGCTAGTCTGTTTGTTTTTCGAACGTTTTAAGCTTCAAATTCATTCATCAATTCATTCACTCTTTCTTGGATTCTTTCTTGGATTCCTTGTCTTTGTTCGATGTCTTGTCAGCAGGCGGCTGAAGGTATACGGTAGATGGAATACAGATCACTTATCTACTGTACCTTTCCATACATGTACTTGTCATAATGACGATAGCGGATGCAGCACATTTTGCACATCAAAATGTAGAAGATGAGCTCAAAAATCACTGTAAATAGGTTATTATTGGTTTGTTTATTATTTGTTTACTCACAAATGGCCGCGATAGAAGCATAGAAGATACCAGCATACAACATGTTCACTGAAATTCAATGTACAGTACCCCTAACACAAATCTTCCGTACCTGACTTGACCGTTTGCTTAGGATAAGACACGCCCGCGCTTCCGATCAGATCAAGGATGGGCTGGAACACAACATAGCACAGTAACCCTATAGCTATACGGTAGGTTACAGTAACCGTGCTCACATTGTTACACTTGTCGACTCCACGACAGAAGCATTTCAGACCGAGAAAGGGTTTGAGATCGATCGATCGACGGGAAGTACCGGTAAGACCCGGAATGATAGAGAAAAGAGAGAAGCAGGAGATAGCTGAAAGAGAAAGAGTTGTGTGTGAGCGAGAGAGAGAGAGGAAGAGAGAGAGAGAGAGAGAGAGAGAGAGAGAGAGAGAGAGAGAGAGACGTACACGAATCGGTCTTTGTGTCATGTCCCAGCTGAATCTTGTCCTTTTCGAGAATCTTCATGAAGCACTGAAACATAATTCGGTGCGTACAAAATGAATGCCTAGCCTGCACACTCGTACTCACCCAATTTTGGTTCCTGACAGTCGCCGGAAGAATGGGATTACTAGAAAACTTCAAATTGAAGGGTAGAAATGGAAGAGGGAGAAATAGGGACGAGAGAGAGAGAGAGAGAGAGAGAGAGAGAGAGAGAGAGAGAAAGAGAGAGAGATCTGCTCACGCGGCTGTTGGGTCGATATCTCCCTTGTAGCATTCGGTGGCAGTGGCAGGGAGGAGGAATGGAAGTAGAAGGAGAAGGGGTAGAAGAGACCGCATCGGAGACGAGGGAGGGGAGAAATGACAGAGAGGGAAGGGACGGCGACAAATCAGCACGAAATGGACAAACAAACTAGACAAATCCACAAATATCACTTAGTATCAGACCGCCAGGATACCGAGGAAATGGAGGAGGACGAGGTGTTCGAGCCGTCGCAGCTTGCCGCGCCCTCTCAGCCCGCACCCGATCCCTCCAGCCAGCCGACGCAGACTCCCGCGCACTAGGATGCGTGTGAACTGCCCGACTGTCCTCTCTCTCCGTCCGCGCCTCTCCCCGACGACTCGACTCCAAAGGAGCCTGGTCTGGTTGGTTCTTTGAATTGTCCCTCATTTCCCTCTCGCCACTTTTCACCCACAGGCATATCCGGTTTTGTAGTGGTTCTGTTGAATGCTCGTAGTGTTCGCAATAAGCTCTATGAATTAGAGGCATTTCTTGTCTCGCATAAACCCGACATATGTGTCATCACTGAGTCGTGGTTAAATCCGCATGATTCGTGTAACGCTTTGAAACTTGGTGGCGCATACTCTCTCTTCCGATGTGATCGTCTTTCTCATGCAGGCGGCGTCCTCATTCTCGCATCCGCGCGCGCTAGTGTGTCTCTCATTTCTACTCACTCTATTGACTCCCTATGTGAAGTCGTCTGTGTTGATGTGCACCCATCATCTACTCTCTCACTATCCCGGCCATTGCGCATAATTGCTGTCTATCGCACACCTGGTGTTTCCAAGCAGACTCGTATCGCCGGCGGCAAACTCATCTCCCTCATGGATGCTATGATGTCACCCGACTCGCACTCACATGCGATCGTGGGAGACTTCAACTGTCCATCAATCGATTGGCGCGCCGGTCACTCTCGTGTCTTTTTTGATCGCGCGCTGCTCGATTTCTGCTCCACCTACTCACTCACACAGCTGGTTGCAAAGCCAACTATGGTGAAAAGGCCTGGGCACGTATCCCACATCCTGGATCTCGTGATTGTTGATTGCCCAGAATTGTTCTATAGTATATCCATTGGTACTCCTCTCTCCACATGCGACCACTTGCCTGTTTTTGCCTCACTCACTGTGCACTCCCGCCCCAACCTCTCACCGCGCTCTGTCTTTATGTACAAAAAGGCCAATTGGCAAGCCATAAACGCGCGGATCGCTTCAACGGATTGGACGAGTGTGTTTGCATGCCGCCCGATTGACGAATGTTGCGAACTTTTCTCTCGTTTTGTGCAGCAGTGCCTTTTCGATTATTGTCCGTCCGTGCCGCTCAAGACTCACTCTCCTACTCTCCCCGCGCATATCCGCATGCTCAGTCGAAGGGTTTCTCTCCTTGCCTCTCGCAGGCCTATGTCGGCTGACGCACGCAGTGCCCGACGGGATCTCCGGAAGGCACTGTATAGGTGGAACTGTAGAAAAGAGTCGGCTCTTCTAGATAAGGGACCGAAATCGTTCTATAGACATGTGCGCAATAGACTGAACCCGGTAGACGGGATAGGTGTGGTGGTGGATTCGAATGGTCACTTCCTACATGATCCGGCCGATAAGGCTGAGCATTTCGCATCCTTCTTCGATTCCATCTACGCAGCTCACTCGGCATCGCCCGCCGGCGATTCGCTACCCAACTCAGTCGTGTCTCTCACTCACTTCGACATCTCACCGCACATTGTTCGCAAGGTGATAAGTGGAATGGCGAACAAAGTGAATACCTCTCCGGACGGAATCACGCATGTGTTCCTCAAAAACACAATGGATACAATCGTGCATCCACTCACTCTTCTGTTTATCCAGTCGACATCTGTGTGTTCTGTGCCCGCGATTTGGCGTCTCGGGTACATCAAACCCATTCATAAGAGTGGGCCATCCCATGACGTGTCTAATTACAGGCCGATCACACTAACTTCCACCGTAAGCAAGGTTTTAGAGAGAATTTGTGTCTCCCAGATCACATCTTTTCTCTTCTTGAATGACGTCACTTTCCTCTTCAAAATTGCCCACCATATTTCGCCGTTTGATGCAGATGGTATATTCAATATCATCCCAACATCAACAAGGCATTCACACAACATGCGAATTATCCCTTCTTTTGATCCTGCAAACAAACTACTCACGAGCATTCACAGAGCCTATACTTACTGGAATAGCCTTTCTTCTGATGTGGTGGGAGTGCGAAGTGCGGAGCAGTTCAGAGAACTTGTCAGATCTGGATTTGGCGGTTTCCCGTTGTCTCGGATTCGTGCATCATGACTGGAGAGTTTGGACGTCTCTCACATGTCATCTCTTGTGCGCATGTATCTGTGTCCCACACTTCATACGTTCCATTCCGCCTTTGTCTCCGCCAGTTCCCTTGAGCAAGGCGCGGTAGTAGCTCATCTTGTTTTACCCCCCACCCCCACACACTATCGTATTATCAATGTAATGTCCTTTTACAACTCGCACATTCTAATCACCCTTATATGCGATAAATTGAATTGAATTGAATTGAATGTCGATCTCATCGCGTAATCCTAAAGCAATTGAACTTGTCCTTTCACGATCAAAACACTGTGCTTGTGACAACTATGCACTGTGAGCTGATCGTAATTCAATGAGCTTTGTTTCTTTTCTCTCACTCAGCTAACTGCCGCACTTTTGTCTCTACTCTTCACTCACACTCTCCCATTTTCTCTTCACTCAAAGTGGGCAAATCCCCAAATATCACAAGTCGTCACATATAAGATCATAAAGAATCGACCTTAGCCCTTGCCTTTGACACGTGAGCCTGAGCTGATCGTAATTCTATCCCCTACGTCTCTCTGTCTCTTCCCTTCACACACTCTCTCCCCCATCATAAACCACCTCCTCCTTCCAGCGAATACCGCGCACCACATTTCTCTGTGCCACTCATATCTACGCTGTTAGCAACCTATGTTTGTTTTCTATCCATTTCCACTCATTCACCGTCCTAGAAAAGATAAAAAGTAAGTGATTTCCTTATCACCCGGCCGACAATCGCTTGTTCAGTGGAAGATGTCTTCTCGTTCGAACGATGTCATCGATTTGATTCGATGACGAGTGAAGATCCATTGACTGCGTACATAAAACTCAGCTGTACAGAGGACGGGTTGTCGCCGCCTCGCGTATCCTTACAGGTATGTACAGGTACCTTCTTCAATGTCTATACCATTTATTTGTATTGTACATTATGTTTTCTGCGCTATGCCATAACGTCCTATTCCTGAGATATTGCGTTTTCACTCACTGTGCCCTTTTTTCAGTTGTGGAGTGTCATAATTACACACGTCGCAACATGCATTTGCGTTCTATAATACCGGTAACTTACTACTTACATACCCCTCTCCCAGCTCTGCCTCCCTTCGCCTGATATAAAACGAACTCGTTTCTTGTGGTCGTACCAGTGTCACAAATATTAGTGCGCAGATGTTGTGTTATGATGTGTGATTAGACAGTTATTTGAAAATAAATATATTCACCCGTGAGAACATACGCCTCTTTTTTTCCATTTTCGCTGTTGTTGTTGTTGCTGTTGTTTGTGGATGGTTTTGATAAATAACAAATAAAGTTTTTAATTAAAGAAAATTGAAACATTCATAATGCGTACTGCCGGATAATACAAATGACCTATGACAAGCAGACAAATTTAAGATAATACAAATCCGTTCAGGGATGGTGTGTGCTGACTGGCCGGACAGAGAGTGTGTTGGGGAGTGAGGGGACAGCCATAGTGAGGAGGAACGGGGAGATGCCTGCGAGGGAAGTCGACACTACGGACAGAACATTCGACGACAGCAGAGACACTGCAATGGCAAGCAGATAAATGTCGTTGAAGATAGTCGTTTTGTAAAAATGGTATTAATCCTGTTCGACTTCTGTTATCGATTCTTTTGTCTATATTCATTGTATTACCAACGTAGCGATCAAGCAGGCACAAATAATATTGTCCAGATTTTTGAAACTTTCGATACTTGTCTATTGATTCTTCTACACATTTCGCTCGTCTTTCATACGAATCGGTCATCAAGCGTGGGAACATTCTGGTCCATCCAACAATCACTGCTCTCAGACCATCGGCATATTAGAGAGGGCGCGCAGCGCCCACTCTTTTGGCTTAGGATAGGGCTCGCGCCAGAATTTTCAAGAAGCGATATCCAAAGGACATGTTAGCAACAATGTGAAGTCATCCAATTCATGTTAGTTAGATTCGCACGGTTCCGTAGGCCAGATCACTGGTGGGTGGCATCATTGTATCTCTTCTCCGAAAGAAGTTATGAGCGATCGCGCGCACCCATGAGGTGAGAGGCCAGCGTGTGGGTGGGTGGGTGGGTGGGTGTCGTTTCCAGTCACTCGGGCTGCTAGCTCTCTCCCGGTAGGCGGCCGGGTGCGAGAGAGAACGCGAGAGAGCGCGCTGTTTGCAGATGCGCAGACGAAGAGACGCTTGCACTTACGCTGCGACAAACGAAAAGACAGAGAGAAGAGTCGTTTCAGAATGTTTCATACAATACAATGAAAAAACATGGTTGCACATACGCAACAAACCCGACCTGTAGTATGTAGTATATTCAATGATTTGCTAACAACGTCCAATTGTGTCATAAATCATGATTATGTGCATAACAATGAACGAAAGAGCTTGACAATCAGTAAGAGAAGAAATTTCTATGAAATTTAATAAAAGCACATACATTATCTCTCAAAAGTACTTGCGTAAAGAGAGTCAGTTTGTCTTGACCCAATTCAACAAAAGCGCATGCATAAAACGTTTACAAATACTAACACAAACCTGCGCATACCACATTAATATTAGAGAGAGAGAGAGAGAGAGAGAGATGGACGAGAGAGAAAGAGAGAGAGAAGAGAGAGAGAGAGAGAGAGAGAGAGATGCAGGTTTGTGTAAGTATTTGTAAACGTTTTATGCATGCGCTTTTGTTGAATTGGGTCAAGACAAACTGACTCTCTTTACGCAAGTACTTTTGAGAGATAATTTTCTATTGTGTCTACATTCTACATTGCACTACTGCATAATTATATTATGTATTATGATCTGATTGGACTCTGCAATTATCTGAGAAAGTGAGTAAATATGTGATAATGTGATCCAGCCTTTGAATGTATTTATTTAGCCTACTTACAACATGGCGACCATGCAATTCAAAGCGCATACATCCTTTTTCAAAACGTAGTTTGATAGACTCGATTCGTCGGATAGATATGCGGCTGATCACCTTTACGTAAGAGTTTTCTTGAAAGAGTGAGATAGAGAGAGAGAAGAGAGAGAGAAGAGAGAGAGAGAGAGAGAGAGAGAGAGAGAGAGAAGAGAGAGAGAGAGAGGAGAGAGAGAGAGAGAGAGAGAGAGAGAGATTGCAGTGTTGGTTTTCAGTATTCACAATTGGCGATCATATCAACTTAAAAAAAACATATTCTTACAATTACAAAGTACTTTGGTTTCCCATACAAAGATAATAATAATAATAATAATATTTATTACCGCGTATACTATATATATGAACACAGGACAAACACATAATAAGAGTGAATACGGCATTGGAAAATAAATAAACACAAAAATAGGATAAAACAGATAACACAGGTTCCCAAATGAGCACTTATCTAATTTTGGACGGAGGGAACAAATGGGGGTTATCTAGGAGGTACGATTTCACTGTTTGATGTTTCGCAGATAAAATGATGTTGTTGGGGAGTGTGTTCCATAGTGCAAAAACCCTACTGAAAAACGTGCTGCTCTTTAAAGTTGTGTCAAAGCAAGGAATCAGGCGCCACCCATGAGAAACGCGAGACCGGGAAGGTACAATGTTGAAGAGGCCAGAATACTCTAGACTAGTGCGATTAGTCATAACCTTATGAATATACGCAATATCGTTTATTAAGCGTCGCTCTTCGAGCGTTTGCAGATCTAATAGCTGGAGGCGTTGGGGATAAGTGAGCGAGAAAAAGCCGGCACGGTGACATATTCGGCGCGTAAAATGTCTCTGTACCGACTCAATCAGATTCACCGACCCCACATCTTTAGGATTCCATAATTCTGTACAATACTCAAGTTGGCACCGAAAATAGGTTACGTATGCAACTTTAAGAACAGTGAGATTGCGAGTACGATATACGCGCAGAAAGTCGTTTATGGAGTGAAACGTATTCTGAACAATGTTGGAATAGTGATCGTCAAAGACAAGAGAACTGCTGATAGAGACGCCTAAATCCCTGACAGTATCGGCAGGGGCGAGAGTTGTGCCGTGTGCGGAATACTCATGCCTGGGATTACGACGTCCTATATGCAGTATCTGTGTTTTCTGAGTAGATATTTGTAAACCCCACTGAAGGGACCACCATGCGACTAAATCAATTGCCACTTGAAATTTATGCTGGGCGGAAGGATCATTCGCATCAAATGCGAAGGAAATTTTCAAATCATCGGCGTAAAGCGCACACTCAACATAGTCGGGAAGATTGGAGATGATATCATTAATATATACATTGAACAGTATGGGACCTAGGCAAGACCCCTGTGGTACACCACAGTTGACAAGCCGTGGAGAGGAAAGCTCATCACCGACCATTACTTGTTGGCGACGGTCGGTCAAGAAACTTCTAATCCATCCCAATACGTTACCGCGAATTCCCAGCGAATGCAACTTTTTGTATAGCAAGTTGTGATTAATAGTATCGAATGCCTTCTTGAAATCAAAGTATATACAATCGATAACCATTCCATTAGATAGGTGTTTCAACCAGTGACTATGACACTCAATAAGTTGAGCGTTTGTGGATCTATTCTTGCGAAAGCCAAATTGCCTAGATGTGAGAAGCGAATTCCTCTCAAGAAATTCCGTAATTTGCTTGACGCATATGCGTTCCAGAACTTTCGCAACACTACTTATAAGGCTGATAGGCCGGTAGTTGAGTGGATCATCACGAGCCCCCTTTTTATAAAGAGGTTTTATATACGCCAGTTTCCAAACCTCAGGGACATTGCATACGGAAGTAGACATTGAAAAAAGAATAGAGAGTGGGACCGAAATCGTATCAACCGTATTTTTCAAAAAGGCATGCGAAATATTGTCAGGGCTCGTGTTCATTTTAGATGCTAGTTTGGAAATAGTTTTGTGTACATGTGCATACGAAATCTCAATGGTGGAGAGCTGACTGACAGCACAAGGAAGGGGCGCACCCGCAGGGATAGGACCTCGCTGCGAGAAGATCGCATCGAAGCACTCTCCGAACAGCTCCGCCTTCTCCCTCGACCCGTGAATCAACTCACCCTCACGAGAGAGCGAGGCGACACCATCACCAGGAAACAGTTTGGCGCGTACATCCCGAAATAGCGCGCGCTTGTTGCTACCATTGATTAATCTCGCCTCGCGTTTGCAGTTCCAAGAGAATAACGCCTTTCGTAGTTTATTTTGTGCTCTGTCCGAAGCACGGCTGGAAGGCTGTCTAATCGAATTTTTAAGAGCTGCGCGTTTCAATTTGAGAATATGACTGGGAAGGTTAGTATTTTTATACGGGGGCAGAACGGGAATGTGAGTGTGGATGAGGTGTTGCATTCGCTGGTTGAAAAGCGCGGTAGCCTGTTCTAATGTCAGTCCTATAAAGGCAAGTGTCCAATCAGTACAAGCAATGGTTTTGTTTATTTCATTCCAATTCGCCCTCCGATATGCGAAACGCGGCCTCTCTCCAGCGGCCTCACTCACCCCGAGTCGCAGCCGATACTCAACGGGCAAGTGATCGCAGACAGAAAAACGCGGCATCACACGGACACATTGGAAAAGCGATATGGAATCAGTGAGAACGATGTCGAGAGTGTGCGCCCTTCGCCCCACTCGTCTCACCATCGTCGCATGGCGAACCATTTGAGAAAGGGAGTGGAGTGAGACGAAGTTCATCAAAGATCGATCAAACGCCTCAGTCGCCCGGAACGAATTCCAGTCGACCGATGGCGCATTGAAATCTCCTTGAATTATGTGACTATGGCTATCAGGTAAGAGAAGTGACTGAATTTCATGAATAAGTTTTGTTCCTGCTAGCTTGATTTGTGGCGATGAGCCAGGTGTGCGATATGCAGTAATCAATCGCAGTGGGCGAGATATCTTTAAAACATGTGAGGAGAGAATGTCGATGCAAACTAATTCGCAAAGATTATCAATTGATATGGATAAAATGTGTTTTACAGAAAGGGAAAGTGAGCACTAAAACGCCTCCAGCATGAGTCTTGCGATCCGATCGATACATGTTATAGCGGCCATTCATACAGAGACTACTCATATTATCTTCAACATTGCACCAACTTTCGGTTATCGCGAAAACAATAGGTTTAGCCTGATTCAATAGCATATCTAAATCATACAACTTATTCCGAACTGAGCGCGCGTTTAGCAGCAGAAAATTTGCACATGGAACAACACTGGTGATTGGGGAAGGGGAAAACTGCGAAACATCAAAAACAGTAGAACCGACCTGAACAACAGTGCTAGCGGGCCGGGGGCAGAAGTCCTAGTCCATGGCAACGTCGGCATCTCCAGCGGTCTCTTCAAACGGCTCGCCCGATTCACCCTCGCGCACCTTCTTCGGGACCTCCTCTGCAATCGGCGAGAGCAGTACTTTGGACAAGGTGCGCTTCACAGCGGACTTGCGGACAGACAGAGGGTTAGAGGACGAGCGAGGAGCGGTCTTCCTTCCACCCCTTCCCTTCCCGCGCCCCCTGCCACCCGGGCGGCCGCGGGAAGAGCGAGCGGTGGGGGGAGGAGAGAGAGATGGCGGCTGCGGGGGTCACGGCGAGAGAGTGCGCGGGAGGAGAGGGCTCAGACGACGAGGCGGCCGCAGGCGACCCAGCAGCGAGGGAAGGGGGGAGATGGTCGGCCACAGTCGGCGGCGCAGCATGCTGATGGGCGTCGAACGGTCGGGGGTAGCGAAGGGTGACGATGCGGCAATCGCGAACCACAACCTCCACCTGGCCGGCCTTCTCGTTCCGACGGCGGCACTCGGCTTTCAGCTCCCTTTCCGTCTGCAACTCGTCCATAGTCAGATCACGGCGAGCGTACGCGAACTGACAGCCGGACAGAGGGCCTCGGCGGTTCGACCAGATGCCAGAGAGGAAGGCATCTCGCAGCAGGCGAGAAGCGACCTGGATCTTGAGAATCCTCCTGGGGGGAGTGTTCCTGATTCCATGGCGGTGGGAGGTGATCCGCCCGGCATTCCACTCGTCCAGAATGTCCTTGTTGCCGCACTTGGCAACCAGCTCCTTGAGGAAATCGTAGTCGGCGCGAGCAGTCTCCTCGTCGGTGGTCTCCTCCGTCCGCCCCACAATCACGAGGCGGGTGGCCTTGTCGTTTATGACGTCGGTGTCGCTGTGCACGACGCGCACCATGTCAGCAAACGACAGCGGGCGAGGGGGAGGAGGCTGGTTGATGGGGGGGGGAGCCTGGTCTCAAGCAGCTTCATCAACATGACCAGGGTGGCCGAGTTCTGCTGGCAGGTAGAGGCTAGCGACTTGAGAACAGCGTCATGCGAACGGAGGATAGAAAGGACATCATCGTGCGACATATCGTTCACCTTACAGTGGTTTTTATAAACAAAACCACCAAAACTAGGAGTGTGAGCTGCGGCGGATGATAGAGGCGATCGATCCGGGCAGCAAAAATAGCGGAAAATCACCCGCACCCGTAATACAGAGAACGCGAATGATGAGAGAACGCGAATGATGAAGATCATAGTATTCAGTCAACTGTCTCACAATTCAAGGTGCGTATCGATAACTCGAAACAGTAGATGATATTTCAAAACTATCAACAGCAAACAACATTAAAGTCCTACGCTGCCAAACAATTGCCAGTTCACTTTTCCTACTCTCAGCTCTCAACTGTGATTCGCCATCATCTTACTACCGACAACCATCCGTTGAACAAAGTCATCATGAAAGACTGCTATGTCGACTACATACGTCATGCTGTCGCCAAAAATGGAAGAAGAACCCGCATGGGTGGTCGAGGAGGCAAAGACAGTTCACAAGGCGAAAAATGAGATTCTTCAAAATCGTCTGTAACCGTATCAACGATCCGAGTAAAACCATTACTGAAACATTTTATTGTTTTAGTTTTTGATCACGCTGTACTATGGGATACTGTACGATTTTTATACGCGGGACGCAATATTGATAAGCAAGCTCAACCATTCGTGTAGTGTTGTGTTCACTTCTCGACCGATCACTCCACCGACAATAATGTTACAATGTTGTTTGCAAGTTAAAAAGTATCTTACTACTTACATACAACTTGCTACCAGCGAGAGCGAGAGAGAGAGAGAGAGAGAGAACGAATGAGTCTGGTTTTCTGAACGTATAACAATAACAAGTAGTATATATAAAATAATTAAAGGTAAAAAAAAACACTCACTATCCTCTCCAAACACCGCCACGATAGCCTTTGCAGTGAGTGCGAGGAGGGAGAGGGTGGAGTGGAAGAGGAGGGCCTTGGCGATCGACTGGTCGCGGATCAGGGAGGAACGGGCGAGTCTGGGGAGAACCTCTCTCTCTCTCCCCCTTCTCTCTCTCCATCTCTCCCTCTCTCTCCCTCTCTTTCTCCCCCCATTTCTCTCTCTCCCTCTCTCTCTCCCTCACTTCTTCATCTTCCCTATCTCCCCTGCATTGTTCTTTTTGTGTCTGCCAGCCTGCATTCTCCGCAGAATCAGACAATCAGTGAGAAATGAGAAGGCAGAGATGACGAGTGAGTAGTAGAAGAGCAACTGGAACGGTGGTGTTTGTTTGTTGATGATGTTTTTTTTTGTTTGTTGTTGTTGTTTACTGATTTCACCTCACCTCATGTACCGTAACACCTAGCAGACCGTCGCAATACGCAGTGGCTTCTGGCTGCAATAGGGCAGATAAACGAGATGGAGAGAGGGGGGGGGGGGGGAGAGAGAGAGGAGAGAGAGAGAGAGAGAGAGAGAGAGAGAGAAAGAGCTTACCCACCTCGCCCCACAGCATGACCACGGTGACAGCTATGACATAGGGTGCACTCGTGAGCCCAGCCACTCCGGCCACTTCCTTCGCGGACACCCGCCGGAGGAGGAACATCGCGGAGAGGCGGCGGTGACAGAGCACCTGCAGCCCTCCAATGTTTTCCCTTCGAACCTTCGAACACTATTGCTTGGTGAATTTTGTGTGCTCTTTCTGATGATGATAGAGAAAATTATTGTCTGTTAGTTATTGCGGATATGTGATATGTGGCTATTCCGAATTCGGAAAACTGAAATGGCCTACCACGACCGCAGAGAGCTGAATACATTGAAACGCCTTGGGTATGTTGTGAAGAAACGAACACTCAAACACCGAAACATGCAGGGCACGGTGCATGGTGAGAGAGAACCTGAAATGGGCGGGGCTGGAGTGGGCGGGGCATGAAAGGCACACCTGTACACCAGATAGTAGTCGACACTTGCTAGTGGAACGTAGGATGCGATGGTGGACCAGACAATGAGAGAGACAGTATCCTGGAAAAGATAGTAGAGAAGGAGAGAGAGAGAAAGATGGAGAGGAAAAAGATTTTTAGAGAGCTTCTCACATGAAATCGCGTGAGTGACCGCTTGTTATGAGTGTATATCCCAATCCAGAACAAAAGAGGGACGTACATTGGAGACCTGAATAATACAATCTTCAAAATCGTTGAATGTTTTACAAACCATGCGAGACTATTGCGAAGGGTAGTGGTGTAGTAGGTGGCAGGGATGACAGCTGATATATTCCAGACATTCATTATGGATTGTGCAGATTCAGCAATCGAGAAAGTGTGAGAATCACTCGAACAGGCAATAGGAGATTGTAGTACAATGCAGTTGAAATGAATTACTCTCTTTCAATTACTGGTCTATTGTTGTTCTACCGTGTTGTTCTTCAGTCCTTTTTCTCTGTAATTAGTACTATATTGAAATCAAATTTGCAAATGCAAAAAGAGTTAATTAATATTGAAAACTGAGTGCAGTGGATCATAATTGTTTGGATTTTGAGATATAGTCGAGTGACTTTGCTGCAATTATATCGTTTACCTTTTTTGTCTCGAATATTATACGAAACACTTGTAACGCATCAGTTTCGCTCTCGGAAAGAACAAGATCAGAACAAGAATGATGATGTTTTAAATTGACAAGATTCCGCTAGCGTATTATGAAACTGTCCCTTTAATCATTCGGTATTTAATACTTTTATACTTTGTGCCAAAAACGAAATAATCTATACAAATTTCCTTATCTCAATAGCTCAATACCACAATCTCAATCATTTCTACTTTTTCAATGGACGTAGCCGGACATGATGAAGGGGGCGTGTCTTGAGTGGGCGTGACTTCAGATGTTCTCTCCGAGGTGCATGAACACCTTCATCGGAAGGAAGAAGCACTGGATCGACTCGCTGCCGTCTGCCGGCTTGAACGCCCTGCAAAAGAGTTGTTTACTTGTTTGTTTACTTGTTCACATGTTTGTTTACTATTTACAAGTTTGTTTACTTTTTTTGTTTACTCACTGCTTTCCGGTCTGGTCGAGGAAGTCGGCGTAGTGGATCTCGGTGACCACCTTGGCTTGGAACTTGCGCGCCATCTACAGTAAACAAGTAAACAAAGTAAACAACAAACAATCAACCTTTTGGGCGGCCTTGTTGGTGACTCCGTAGATGACTCCGCTGCAGTTGTGGTCAATGAACGCCTTCTCGAGGTTGTGGAAGGTGAGACGCTCGCCAATGTGCCTGCCAAGCCACGCCCACATTAGCCACGCCCACTCGGCCCCGCCCACTCACTGCCGCTTGAACTCGGGCAGCACTGACAGCACATTGCCGTGGTACATCTTCTTGTAGCGCGGCGGCACACGGATCAGCATCTAGAGAAGGGGGCGGGGCTAGAGGGGGCGGGGCCTCTGCACACTCACATTGTCGACCGGCTTGCGGAGCAGCTTCTGGAGCAGCTGCGCACGCGGCGCCATCTTCGACCACTCTAGATTAGACAGAGGTTAGGATCCGCTAAGCTCCGCCCCCGCAAGCCCCGCCCCCACCCTGCTCGTCGTGCGGGGTGTCGCGATTTCCGTGGAGCGAGACAATGTCGACCAGATTCACTCCGATCATCTTTCCCTCCGAGCGCACACAGTACGAGAGGCCGGACGAAGCAGACTTCTTCGACACGCCTAGACCACGCCCACTCAGGCCCCGCCCACTCAGGCCCCGCCCACACAGGCCACGCCCACTCGGGACCTACTTACACCAGAACATGTAGCGGTACTCGTCGTCGCTGAGTCCCGCCGATGACACGAGCGGCTCTGACTTCTGGAATTACAATACTACAAAATAGTAATACGGTAATCTACAGTAACCCCAATTACTCTACAGTGACCAAAAAGCAAGTACAGTACCCTCGTAACCGTACCCGGAAGTCGTGCATGAGGAACTCGGTGGCCTCGTCGGCGTTGGCGGGGGTGACAGGCTCGATCTTGAGAGAATCCGGGAGGGCCGGGATGCGGACGAGAGAGCGACGGCTGAAGAGAGGGTAATATAGAGAGAGAGAGAGAGAGAGAGAGAGAGAGAGAGAGGAGAGGGTGAGAGAGAGAGGGTGAGAGAGAGAGGCGTGCTACCTCGCAGTGTTCACAATGCGGACGGCAGCACTGCGCAGCATGGCTGGTGAGTGTGTGGGGATGGGGGATAGTGTGGAAATGACCGGGTCCGGAAAGAACAGAAGGAGAGAGGAGGGAGTGGGAAGTCTAGACAGTGGAATAGATCCATGCGGAATCAGCGAGGATATGGAAATGTTCGCATAGGACAGAGATCAATTTATGTGATTTGCGCATACTGACTGAAGAGTAGGTGTGCACAAAAGTTGGGGATTCTCCACCTTCCCGACAATTACGGCATATAATCCAATTGATAAATGCGACTTTTTACATTCACGTCCTGACTCATATTCGTTAATCCGAGGGAACACTCCCTTCCAGACAGCTGATTAAAGGTGATAAACAAGAGATAAAGGGAATGGAATGAGCACTACCGGATATTCGAGGAAAGGAGAGAGAACTGTATATAAGGTCAATTCAGATTGTTTACCAGACCACTATACGGAATATTTCTAGTCACTTGTCATTCTTCACAACACGCGTGTTTATAGTTCGAAGTTTGATGCATTCTAGGTTTTGTCACGTACTGTATCTTATATCTAACTAACGAACTTCGATTGTGTTACAGTATGTCATCTTCCATCTGGTCTTCTCGCTCCTCCATCCGCCTT